>JAULJZ010191573.1:0-20883 GCA_032270985.1 Heliamphora pulchella | reverse complement strand
CAATACACTCCAAGTGTACTAGCACATCGAGCTCGAACATCGAATTCTCAAAACCTGAATTCGACCCGTTCGACCTATCCAAGACCAGCTATTATAACGATGCACTACAATCATACCAATAGAAGGTCCGGGTCTACTGCGATTGTGAGCCTACCTGAATAATCTGTTAGAACCTATGACCCGATCTTCCAGGCAGCATGCACCGAGTCAAATACTAGACAGAATATACGGACTATGCATTCATTCATCACAAATATAAATATGAAATCACGAATGTAAAAACATCTCAAATGTTTCTCATTAATATGTCAAGGATCAAGAATAAAATACTTAAAAAAAATGGCTTTTCAGTATACATTCCTAACATAATGGGTGTGTAAAAGTTTGATGAAACTAATCTATGAGTGTGATTGAAGCCATGGTCTAACTAAAGATAAGTAATTTTCTAAATGAATATAGATTTGGCTTTAGATTAGTTTGAAGAGAACGATAAAATGGGAGAATTATGAAAATCCTAATCAATCCGCAATTTATTTAATTTAATGTGTTTCGTTTCTGTTGGCAATCTAATTAAACCTTAAGTATGTTTAGAGTGATGAAACTATGAGAAATTATGTCAAGATTATGATCTAATGAATCAAGGGTTTGTAAAAATTAGATGAAAAGAGTATAAAGATAAATCTTGATTTGATTAAATAATTGGATAGATGGTGTAGAGTGTTGAAGTTTTAATATAAAGAACTAATAAGGTGATGAAAAGATGACATATTCTAGTAATATGAAAATGAAATGGAATCTGAAACGAGGACTATTGAATTGGAATAACGACTCAAATCCAATGATTATGAAACATGAAAAGGATAAATGAAATAATAAAATATGATTGGGGTGAATACATCTGATTCATTAAAGTAGCTTTACTGCTTTGTGATTTCTTATTTTGTGTTGGGTGAACTGAATTGCTACTTATACTAAAGGACGTTGAGGAAATTTATAATATGAATGTGAATCTTGTGATAAGAAGACAAATTGGTGATACATTCTTGATGAGAAAATATAAAACATAGTTTGGGATGTCACACCCTAAACACTAGGGTCGCACGAAAGCTGACCAAAACATCCTTTGATAAAATAAGATTTGCAGTTGAAAAATCATCAACTCAAAAATATTACAACATTTGGATAAAGATCCCCAAGTTTATCTCTCATAAACAGAAATTATGCAAACTCATACATGAAATAGTATATCGCCAAAAGGCGTACAAAACTAGCCTTCTGAAACAAGCATCACTTGCATAAGTACAAGTCTCAAAGGAAAAACTACTGCAAGTCTTCCATCATCTCTGCAACTAGGTCAACTCCACATGATCACCTGAAAATATTTTTACAGCAAAATCCCACACCGTGAGCCAAAGCCTAATAAAAAAAGACAAAAAAGTTGTAAAGCAGGCTATGCAATTACACACACACAGACTCAATCACAGGAGCCAAAGAAAAGTCTTTCTCTAAAAAATCACAAGCTTTCCATCAACCAAACACAGGCCTCAAAAACGGTTTTATCTCATAAAACCCTCATTTTCATCCTTCAAACTATGTATATCATCCTAACACATATCATGCCATAGTAAAGGAAAAGCTGTAATAAAATAGTAATCAAAGCATGATCTTTGTTCACCTGAATCATTAAACCGGAATCAAAATATTATTTTCTCCACTCGGGTCACACAGCCGAGGAGATCACAATAAAATGAGATCCTATGTATCGACTCTGCCACACAGACACAGGTAACAACTATAGACTCTGCCCATTACCCTAGATACCACTGAAGGCCTACTTGGTAATGATAAGCTTTATACGGAGCCACGACAATGTAACCACTTAGTCTACGGGACCACAGCCCGAAGGTATTAAGCACCCAACCACTTAGTTTACGGACCTAAGCCGAGGGTACTAAGTACCAAACCACCTCGTTTACGGGGACTAACCCGAAGGCACTTAGGGACCTATTCTGCGCACGTTTTCGGACTTACACCGAGGAGCAATGGAAGCCCAACTCATCGGAACATACCCATTATCCCGGTACATCTATGGAAAACATTTAAAAACTCAAAAAAAAGTAGGTTTACATCGCATGTATAAAAGGATCCAATCCATCCACATGGAGATCTACAAGCATGTAACAACATAGTTTTCACAAAGCTGAGACTCAACCCTAAGAGTTAGCTCCAAACCTCAAAAAGTATGTTTTTCACAAAAACACCTCGTTTTCAAACCTCATTTTGAAAACCAAGGATATCAACTCGTTCTGATCATGTGTAAATCGAGAAAGGTGTAAAACCCACTTTTACCCAAAACTAAGGTTTAAAACATGAGAACCACATTTAAAGCATTTCTACCCGGTGAAAGCAACTATAATCACATATATCACCCTTTTAATAGTTGTAGGTCTAGAATCCTACCTCAAAGAGCTAAAAGCTCGACGCCTCAAAATCTAACCTCATCGGAACGAGAATCCGTCTAGATGGATGTGAAGCCCACGTCGCCGACAACAAGGATCTGTCGTCCAACCACGAAAAACTAAGCCCCGGGCCACCCAAGAGCTAGAGAGAAGGTAGAGAAAAGGAAGAGAGAAAGAGATTTGGTTGAAAAAGATATTTTGGATCTCAAAAAGATATTTTGTTCTCTTTATAGCTTTTCGCGCCCAGGACCCACCGCTCGAGCGAGGTCCACACCGCTCGAGCGGACCACTTGCCGACATAGGCCCTGCCACACCACCACTCGAGCGCCCAAGCAGAGCTCGAACGGTCACCTCTCAGACCAACTCCCTGCCACCACCCCGCTCAAACGGACTACCCACCGCTCAAGCGGACTTCCCACCGCTCGAGCGGTCAACGCTGGGAGAGAAAACTGAAAAAGGCATCCAAGCCAACCCCTACATGCATAACACGTATAGCTCCTATACAAAACATGTTGTTCTATAATTGAAAACATAAAACATACACCAAGAGATACATATACGGAAAGAATACATCAACATATATCAATATCTCAAAAAGAGACGGGTCCGGGTCTTACAACTCTCCCCCTTATGGAATTTCGCCCCCGAAATTCACAACAAGGTCACGAGGTAAAAAGGTCTGGGTATCTAGAACGCATCCCAGACTCAAGCTCCCATGTCGCTTCTTTAACCCCGCGATGAAGCCATAGGATCTTGAAATAAGCAATTGTCCTTCCCCGCAACACCTGCTCCTTTGTATCAAGAATCTTCACTAGACGCTCCTCGTAAGTGGCATCCTCATTAACCCGCAGCTCAGCCCAATCTAACACATGAGAAGGATCAGGCTCGTACTTCTGTAGCTTAGAAACGTGGAACACGTTATGCACAGATGCTAACAGAGGTGGCAAAGCCAAACGAAAAGCAACATCTCCAACCCAGTCAAGGATCTCAAAAGGTCTAATGAAACGCAGTGACAGCTTTTCGCTACGACCAAACCTTATCAAACCTCTACGTGGCGAGACCTTGAGAATCACATGATCCCCTACTGCAAACTCCAAAGGCCTTCTCATCTGATCTTCATAACTCTTCTGGCGGCTCTGTGCTGTCAGAAGACACTGATATGTCACTGCAATCTTCTCTGTTGTCTCTCGTACCATGTCAGGTCCCAAGACTATGGTCTCCCCCACATCGGTCCAACACACGGGCGATCTACACGGTCTACCATATAAAGCCTTATACGGTGCCATTCCAATACTAGACTGATAGCTGTTGTTGTATGCAAACTTTGCCAACGGTAGATGATCCTCCCAAGACCCTCTGAAGTCAAGAACACAAGCCCTCAGCATATCCTCCAGAATCTGTATAGTCCTCTCCGACTGACCATCCGTCTGGGGGTGAAAGACAGTACTGAACATCAAGTTCATCCCCAAAGCCTCCTGAAGACTCTGCCAAAAGCGCAATGTGAAGAGCAGGTCTTTGTCAGAAACAATAGATACCGACACTCCATGCAACTGAACTATCTCTCTAACGTACAAATGACTCAGTCTCTCCACTAGATCCTTCACGCGAATGGGGAGAAAGTGTGCAGACTTCGTCAACCTATCAACCACAACCCCCACGGTGTCATGTCCCATGGGTGAGCGAGGAAGTCCTAACATAAAGTCCATCGTGACGTTCTCCCACTTCTACTCTGATATCGGTAACGGCTGTAATAAGCCTGCAGGTCTCTGATGTTCTGCCTTCACCTTCTGACAGGTAAGGCATCGATAAACAAACTGGATCAAATCTCTCTTCATACCCATCATACAGAAATGACAGATGAAGGTCATGGTACATCTTCGTGCCTCTTGGATGCACTGCAAGGCGAGAATGATGACATTCACGTAAGATATCCTCCCGACATAACTCTGGCACAAACAACCTCCCTGCTAATCTCAAACTCAGATCTGAACCTACAACCCAACCTGTTGTATCCTCTCCACTGGCTACACGATCTCGAATTATCTGAGCCTCCTGTTCCGTCTGCTAGACCTCTAGCACACGTGCTATCAATGCTGGTCGAGTGACTACTGAAAATAAGGTTGCCCCTGTCGCTGTCTCTCCGAGACACAGATCAAACTCTCCAATCTCTCAAAGCATATCCCACTCACGTATAGCCACAGAAGCTAATGACCCGTGAGATCTCCTACTGAGGGCATCAGCCACCACATTGGCCTTCCCTGGATGGTACTGCAAGTCGAAATCATATTCCTTCAATAACTCCACCCACAGTTGCTGGCGCAAGTTCAGATCCTTCTACGAAAATAAGTACTTTAAGCTCTTGTTATTGGAGAAAACCTCAAAATGCTCATCATAAAGATAGTGACGCCATGTCTTCGAGGCAAAGACCACAGTTGCCAACTCCAGATCATGTGTCGGGTAGTTCTTCTCATGTGTCTTCAACTGTCGAGAACCTTATGCCACAACCTTCCCTTCCTGCATCAGAACACACCCAAGGCCATCGTGTGACGCATCACAGTACACTGTATAACCCAGGCCTCACTCTGGGATAATCAACACGGGCGTGCTAGTCAACCTCGTCTTTAGCTCCTGGAAAGCTGACTCACAGAACTCACTCCAAACAAACACAACTCCCTTCCGCGTTAGACGCATCATCGGTGCAGCAAGTCTCACAAAATCTTTCACAAATCGTCGGTAATACCTTGCCAAACCTAGAAAACTACGAATTTCAAAGATGTTCTTTGGTCGCTCCCAACCAGTCACTGCATCTGTCTTTGACGAATCCACAAATACCCCGTCTGACGATACCACATGTCCAAGAAACATCACCTCAGACATCCAAAATTCACACTTGTCGAACTTCGCGTACAAGCGATGCTCCCTCAAAGTCTGCAGAACAATGCACAGGTGACCCGCGTGCGCCTCACTAGTGGGTGAGTAGATGAGAATGTCATCCACAAACACCACCACAAAATTGTCCAGATGCTGGTGAAAGATCTAGTTCATTAAACTCATGAATGTAGCCGGCGCGTTCGTCAGACCGAACGGCATAACCAGAAACTCATAGTGACCATAGCGAGTCCGGAAGGCCGTCTTCGCTATGTCCTCGTCCCTAATCCTCAATTGGTGGTATCCTAACCTCAAGTCAATCTTGGAAAAGCAACTCGAACCCTTCTGCTAATCAAACAAATCATCTATCCTCGGCATTGGATACTTATTCTTTACGATCACCAGGTTCAACTTTTGATTGTCGATACACAAATGCAAAGATCCATCCTTCTTCTTGGCAAAAAGAATAGGAGCTCCCCACGATGAAGTACTCGGATGTATGAATCCCCTATCATGGAAATCCTGTAGCTGTACCTTGAGTTCACGCAACTCAGCGGGTGCAAAACGATAAGACGGTATAGATATGGGAGCAGCTCTAGGAACTAGATCAATGGAGAACTCTACCTCACGGCTCGGTGGCAACTCAAACAGATCAACAAGAAAGACATCTGAGTAGTCGCAAACCATCGGAGGTAACTCCCCGCGAACCCTGACCTCCTCATCCAACATAGGGGCTGCAAAGAGGAAACCCAGGATGCCCTGGTTTCGCACCATACCCAGCATAGATATCAAACCCTCATCCCAGTCACCCACGAAACAAAAACAATCTCCCTCAGGTGTGCAGATTGTTACCCTCCGTCGATCGCAATTGATAAAGGCACGATAGGTGGTCAGCCAATCCATCTCTAAGATGACATCAAATGTGGTCATGTCTAGAATGATAAAGTCAAACTCTAAGCAACGACCGGCAACCTCCAATACGCAGGATCTACAGACTAGACTCAACGTCACACTCCCACTGACTTGGATTTCCACACTCAAAGTACTACCCAACCAGCTCATTTCTAACCCCAAAGCGGATGCAATGGCAGATGATATAAATGAATGCGATGCTTCCGTGCCGATAAGGACACTGGCCCTTGATCTAAAGACTAGAAGAGTACCTCTAATCATGGAAGTGGTAGCAGCAGCATCGGGTACGATCGGTGCTCTGGATGAATTGGGATCTGCAAGAACATAGGCTCTGGCCTATCCACTATGGCCCTAGACTGTCGACTGCCTGCCTGACTATACTGAAGTGCCCCCTCCAGCAAATCAAGATAGCAGATGTCCCTGAACAGATGGGGTAATAGGTGCTCCAGCTGTGCTCCGTACGCTCCCTCCTCTGGGGTAATCTCTACGAATGTGCCCTGGCTGGCCGCACTCGAAACATACCACTGGTCCCCTCCCCTACGCCTGCGACTGTGACTGAATAGGCGTAGGACTCCGACAGTCTGCCGCGCGATGCCCTGGCTGCTGGCATCTGAAACAAACAGACGCTCTCTGCTCTGACCTACCCGCTGAAGCTACAAAAGGCACTGATACAGAAGACTGCAGCGGATACGACCCCACCAGATGGGATCTCAGACCAGATGTCCGTCGTCGCTTATCCCTACGTTCCTGAGGCTGTACACGTCCTCCATCCTACTGACCTCTACTGTCTCTATCTCTGCACGTCTCATTCAGAGTGTCCTCCGTCATTATGGCGGTCTCGACCAACTCTGTAAAAACCTGCATCCTGAATGCAGCAACCTTGTCTCTGATAGCGGGCCTCAAACCCCTCTCAAATCACTTCACACGGAACTCATTAGTAGGCACAATCTCTTGTGCAAACCGAGACAGGCTAGTGAACTCAGTCTCGTACTCAATCACAGTCATCGTTCCCTGAGTCAGGAATAGAAAATCCTCTCTATAGCAATCCCTCAAAGTCGCTGGAAAGTATTTCTCCTAAAATACCTTCGTGAATGCATCCTAAGTGCCTTCCACAGTGGTCTTGGCGAACTTTCACCACATATGAGCACTCCCCCTCAGCTGAAAAGCAGCAAATGTAACCCTCAGATCATCTTCCTCTATTTGAAGCGTGTCCAAGATCCTGGTAACCAGCTCCAACCATTCAGTGGCAACCGTGGGATTGGGATCCCCAGAAAATGTAGGAGGGTCCAAACGGCGAAACTCACGCATTGCGACCGTCGTCCTCGCCTCGGGTATACTCTCCCTTCCCCTAATGGCCTCATCCAGTTGCCGGATGGAGCCGACCATCTCACGCAACAGATCTCCCTCGCCAACCGGTCCTTGGGGTGCATTAGCATCCCCAACATCGGGGACTGGAAAGTCCCTTTGGCCAGAATCATGACCACGACCTCGACCTCGGCCTCGTCCTCGCCGCGTAGACATAACGCTAAACAAAAGTAACATGACAGGATAAGCATTCCTACAACATGTTACTGCTAACGTAAAAATAAACCACATATAAGCATGCTAACACATAGCCACTAAAGATCATGTCATCACATACCTCACAAACTAAGGAGAACCAATAAGAAGGACTCGTCCATCTAGACAACTTAGTCAAATTCCTAGCTAGAAATCACGTTCGCGAAATGCGTCTCTAACTTGGCTCCCGAGTTTGTCAATCCAAACCCCCGAAAGCAAGACTAATCAATCCTAAGGTCCAACTTCCATACCCACGTAAACAGGCTATCATGCATTAAAACACAGGCAATCAAGCATATGCACATCCTCACAAGGTGATGTACCCTCATTCTCATGGCTCATAGGTATTTGAATCCAGAGCTTTGATACAAAGTTGTCACGCCCCAAATGCCAGGGTCATGCAAAAGCTCAACAAAACATCCTTTGATAAAATAAGATTTACAGTTGGAAAACCATCAACTCAAGAATATTACAATATTTGAATAAAGAACTCCATGTTTATCTCTCATAAATAGAAATCATGCAAACTCATACATGAAATAATATATCGCCAAAAGGCGTACAAACTAGCCTTCTGAAACAGGCATCACTTGCATAAGTACAAGTCTCAAAGGAAAAACTACAGCAAGTCTTCCATTACCTCTGCAACTAGGTCAACTCCACATGATCACCTGAAAATATTTTTACAGTAAAATCCCACACCGTGAGCCGAAGCCCAATAGGAAAAGACAAAAAAAGCTGTAAAGCAGGCTATGCAATTACACATACACAAGCTCAACCACAAGAGCCAAAGAAAAGTCTTTCTCTCAAAAACCATAAGTTTTCCATCAACCAAACACAGGCCTCAAAAACGGTTTTATCTCATAAAACCCCCATTTTCATCCTTC
Organism: Heliamphora pulchella; assembly: GCA_032270985.1. NCBI lineage: Eukaryota > Viridiplantae > Streptophyta > Magnoliopsida > Ericales > Sarraceniaceae > Heliamphora > Heliamphora pulchella. Next base: position 12,197 of record JAULJZ010191573.1, on the reverse strand, counting down.
AAACTATGCATATCATCCTAACAGATATCATGCCACAGTTAAGGAAAAGATGTAATAAAACAGTAATCAAAGCATGATCTTTGTTCACCCAGATCATACAACCGGAATCAAAATATTATTTTCTCCACTCTGGTCACACAGCCGAGGAGATCACAATAAAATGAGATCCTATGTACCGACTCTGCCACACAGACATAGGTAACAACTATAGACTCTTGCCCATTATCCTAGTTACCACTGAAGGTCTACTTGGTAATAACAAGCTCTATACGGAGCCACGACAATGTAACCACTTAGTCTACGAGACCACAGCTCGAGGGTACTAAGCACCCAACCACTTAGTTTACGGACCCGAGCCGAGGGTACAAAGTACCCAACCACCTCATTTATGGGGACTAACCCGAAGGCACGTAGGGACTTGCTCTGCGCACGTTTTCGGACTTACACCGAGTAGCAATAGACACAACACACCCATTGTCCCAGTACATCTATGAAAAATATTTAAAAACCCAAAAAAAAGCAGTTTTACATTGCATGTATAGAAGGATCCAATCCATCCCATGGAAATCTACAAGCATGTAACAACATAGTTTTCACAAAGCTGAGACTAAACCCCAAGGGTTAGCTCCAAATCTCCAAAAGTATGTTTTTCACAAAAACACCTCGTTTTCAGACCTCCTTTTGAAAATCATGGATATCAACTCGTTCTGATCATGTGTAAATCGAGAAAGGCGTATAACCCACTTTTTACCCGAAACCAAGGTTTAAAACATAAGAACCACATTTAAAGCATTTCTACCCGGTGAAAGCAAGTATAATCCCATATATCACCCTTTTAACAACTGTAGGTCTAGAATCCTACCTCAAAGAGCTAAAAGCTCGACGCCTCAAAATCCAACCTTGTCGGAACGAGAATCCATCTGGATGGATGTGAAGCCTACGTCGCCGACAACAAGGATCTGCCGTCCAACCGCAAAAAACTAAGCTCCGGGCCACCCGAAAGCTAGAGAGAAGGTAGAGAAAAGGAAGAGAGAAAGAGATTTGGTTGAAAAAGCTATTTTGGATCTCAAAAAGATATTTTGTTCTCTTTATAGCATTTTGCGCCCAGGACCCACCGCTCGAGCGAGGTCCCCACTGCTCGAGCGGACCCCTTGCCGACATAGGCCCTGCCACACCACCGCTCGAGCGGTCAGCTCTCGGATCAACTCCCTACCCACCACCCCGCGTGAGTGGACTCCCCATCGCTCGAGCGGTCAACGCTGGGAGAGAAAAATAAAAAAGGCATCCAAGCAAACCCCCGCATGCATAACACATATAGCTCCTATACAAACATGTTGTTCTACAACTGAAAACATAAACCATACACCAAGGGATACATATATGATAAAGAATACATCAACATATATCAATATCTCAAAAAGAGACGGGTCCGGGTCTCACATGGGATAAATGGGATTAAATTGGAAAAGTTGAATTAACAGTTTCTGAAAAATATGTTGGGTTAAACTTGGGACTGCTATCTTTAAATTAAAATACAAAGTATAACTGCTATGTGATTGGAAAGATATAAATTAAGAAGATTATGAAATTGACGAAATGGATGGATATGTAATAATTGCGTTCGTTGATAATATGGAATTGGAAATAGAATTATTGAATGTGTGAGTTGTATAGCTCATTAACCTGTGGATGAAGGTTAAAGTTTTAATATGAAGAATTAATGAGATATAGTTTTGAAACGAGAATTGTGAATAACGAAATAAACCTAACAAGGAAGGGTTATGGTTGAGAATTTATGATTTTGAAACATGATTTGGAACTTGCGAAATTGAAATAAAAAGATACCATGAAGGTAACTTGAGAAATGTATGGTTCTAGGAATAAATTGGGAAGATGGACTCCCGGTGATTAATGAATAATGATGTTAATCGAATATTGTACCGAGGATGGTTGATATGGATGTGGTAAGTTGGGCTTGACTAGTTCCGCGGTGAAAGACCGAAAACTTGAGCAAGTTGTATGCCCTACCCATTGGGTTAGTCCCCGGAAAGGTGTGCATGCGTTGCCTACCCGTCGGTGTTCCTCAGAGAAACCAAAAGTGGCGGTTGTCGTGGTGAGTTGTAGAGCTATCTATTACCCAATGGCTTCGCGTAGCCTATTGGGGGAATAGGGAGGGATTTCTATAAGCTGCACCCGACGTCAGTTCAGTATTAGATTGATGAAATGAAATGTAACAGTGGATAAGAAATTAATGAACTGAAAAGAAAGTTAATGGTTTTATAATAGATAAGCGTGCGTTGATATTCGATAACTTATTAAAGAGAAAATGAGAATGAAAGTGAGAAATAAAGAAAGAATAAAGAGAAATTGTAATTTATGTCTAAGAAGAAATGTGAGACCTTGACCCTTATCTTTTAGGTTATTTATATATTTGATGTGTTTCCTTCAATATATGAATAGCATCGATGCATGAGAAATGCTTTAAAGTTGTAGAGCAGCATGTGTAAATGTGCTATACGCTTTCTAGGGTTTGGTAGAGGCTTGTTTGGACCTTAGAAACCTATTTTTGCCTTGGAAACTTTGGAAAACACACTGCCCTGGGATTCGGTCGACTGGAGGGTTTGGTCCAGTCGACTGAACCGAAAATTTTGGGTTTGGTCGACTGAACTCGGTGGTTCAGTCAACTGGATAGTAGCTTTTTGGTGTTCTATAAAGGTTCCAGGGGCTGAGATATTTTGATATTCTCTTTCTTCCAAGCTAAGAAACCCTTTTCCTCTGCCTTTTCTCTATCTTTGAAGGCCCGGGGCTTGGTTTTGTGTGAGATCCTTTGTGGATCCTTGCTATCGGGGCCGAGGGCTTCGCATCCATCTGGTAGGATTCTCGTTCTAGCGCCGTTTAGTTTTGAGACATCGAGTTCTTGACTCTCCGATGTATGATTCTAGACCCTACTGCTGTATAAGGGTGATATATGTAATTATACATGTTTTTACCGGGTAAAAAATACATCAAATGTGATTTTCATGTATAAACATTGGTTTTGGGTAAAAATGGGATTTTTATGCCTTTTCTTGGTTGTATACATGATCCGGGTGTGTTGACATCCGTGATTTTCAAAAGGAGATTTGAAAAGGTGATTTGTGGAATCGGGTGAAAAACGTCTTTTGTAGGTTTGGAGCTAACCCGCGGGGTTGAGTCTCAACTCTTAAACGTTTTGTTGGAAATGATTTTAGATCTCCATTTTGATGGATTGGATCTCTTTTATACATGTAGTGTATAAACTATTTTGTGGGTTTTCGTAGTTGAGCTACGATTAGGTTTTAAATGTTTCTATAGATGTACTGTGACAGTGTGCGGTTTTGAGTTGGGCTTCTATTGCTCCTTGGTGGAAGTTCAAAAACGTGCGCAGAGTGGGTTCGCTAGGGTCCCTTAGGTTAATCCCCGTAAACGTGGTTTGGTTATGCTTCGTCCATCGGTCGTGGCAATCCATAAAGAAGTAAGTGCGTGGTTTGGGTGTTTTCCCATCGGTCATGGAAACCCGTAAAGAATTCGGTTGCCTCCGTGAATGGCGTTGTTGTTGTAACTCCGTATAGAACTTGTCATTACCTAGCAAGCCTTAAGTGGTTCAGGACTAGGGTAATGGGCAGGAGTTTATAGTTGTTACCTTTGTCTGTACGGCAGAGTCGGTACATAGGATTTTATTTACATCTTTTCTCCTCGGCTATGTGACCTGAGTGGAGCATACTGTTTATTTATAGCATTTCCTTAACTGTGGCATGATATCTATTAGGATGATATGCATAGTTTGAAGAATGAAAAACGTGAGGTTTTATGAGATAAAAACCTTTTTGAGACTCGTAGTAGTCTAATGCAAACTTGTGATTCTAGAAGGAAAACCTTTTTGGCTCCTGTGGTTGAACCTATGTGTGTGTAATTGCATAGCCTGCTTTACAGTTTTATTGTCTAGGTTCTATTGGGCTTCGGCTCATGATGTGGGATTTGCTGTAAAACATTTTCAGGTGAGCATGAAGAGTTGACCTAGTTACAGAGGTGATGAAAGACTTACTGTAGTTTTTCCTATTTTTGTACATATACTTTTACATGTAATGCCAGTGATGGCTGGTTTTGTACGTCTTTGGGCGATATGCTTATTCATGTATGAGATGCATGTTTTTAGTTTATGAGAGTTTAACTGTGGGAATTTTTATCTAAATGATGTATCTTTTTCAGTTGAGGGCTTTCCAACTGCAAATTTTATTTTCTCAAACTGTCTTTTGGGTGGGCTTTCGTGTGACCATGATGTTGGGGCGTGACAACTTGGTATCAGAGTCTTGGGTTTGAATACCTATGAGCCATGGAAAATAGGGTACATCACCTAGTGAGGATGTATGTGTGCTTGATTGCATGTGTTACAACGTTTTCCTAACATAGCATGATAGCTTGTGGTGTATACGTGTGTATGGAGGTTGGGTCTTAAGATTGATTATTCTTGCTTTCGGGCATCTGGATTGACATACTTGGGAGCCATGTTGGAGAAGCGTTTCGTGGACGTGATTTCTAGCAAGGAATCTGAGTAGGTTGTTCAGAGTGACAAGTCTTTCTTGTTGGTTCTCCTCGGTATATGAGATGTGATGACATGATAATAAGTGGCTATGTGTTAGCATTCTCATCTGTCTTTTTTTTTTGGTAATTTTTATTTTTTTTGGGTAATTATTATCTGTCTTTTACGTTAGCAATAACATGTTGTATGGATGCTTATCCTGTTATGTTGCTTTTGTATAGAGTTATGTCCACGCGGGAAGGATGAGGTCGAGGTCGAGGCCGTGGCCGTGGTTCTGGCCAAAGGGACATTCCAGTCCCAGAGCCGAGGCCGACGGTCGCTATGCGTGAGTTTTGCCGTCTAGACCCTCCTACCTTTTCTGGAGATCCCAACCCCACGGTGGCAACTGAGTGGCAGGAGTTGGTTACCAAGATCCTTGATACTTTACAGATAGAGGAGTATGATCTGCGGGTTTCATTTGCTGCCTTCCAGTTGAGAGGGAGTGCTCATATGTGGTGGATGTTTGCCAGGACTACAGTTGGGGGCACCTGGGAGGCATTCACAAATGTATTTCTGGAGAAATAATTCCCAACGACTTTGAGGGATAGCTACAGAGAGGATTTCCTCTTCCTGACTGAGGGGACGATGACTGTTGTGCAGTATGAGGCTGAGTTTACTAGACTATCCAAATTTGCATAGGAGATCGTGCCTACTGATGAGTTTCGTGTGAAGCGGTTCGAGAGGGGTTTGAGGTCCGCTACTTCAGATAGAGTGGCAGCACTCAGGCTGTAGGTTTTTACAAAGTTGGTGGAGACCGCCATGAAGGTGGAAGATACTCTGAACGAGACACGTCGGGACAGGGACAGTAGGAGTCAGCCTGGTGTGGGATGCACACAGGATCGGGGATGCAAGGACAAGCGTCAGCAGACATCTGGTCTGAGTTCTTATCTGGTGGGGTCTTATCAGCCACAGTTTTCTACATCTACACATCCCATAGTCTCAACGGGAAGGTCATATCAGAGGGAGCTTGTTTGTCATAGATGCTAACGGTCGGGGCATTGTGCGACAGAGTGTCGAAGTGCAGCACCTGTTCAGACTCAATCACAATCGCAGGCACTCGGGAGAGGGCCACCAGTCTATTTTGAGTGTGGGCAGTCTGGGCACATTCGGAGGAACTGTCCTCGAGGAGGGAGCCTTCAGAGCATAGCGGGAGCATCAGCTGTTCCATCAGGCTAGGGGAGACAGATGTATTCACAGCATAGAGCTCAGACGTCCCGCTTTTTAGAGGGAGGAGCTTCAGTATAGTTGGGTTGGCAGTCTACAGTTCAGGGCCACAGTGGACTGGCCAGGGCATATGTTCTTGCAGATCCTAGTTCATCTAGAGCACCAGCCGGGCTTGATGCTGCTGCTACCACCCCCATGATCAGAGGTACTCTTCTAGTCTTCAGATCATGGACCAGTGTTCTTATCGACACTAGAGCATCACACTCGTTTATATCTTCTTTTTTCGCATCTGCATTGGGGTTACAAATGGACTGGTTGGGTAGTACCTTGAGTGTAGAGACCCTAGTCAGTAGGAGTGTGACGTTGAGTCTTGTCTGTAGATCCTGTGTTCTGGAGGTTGCCGGTCATTGTTTAGAGTTTGACTTTATCATTCTAGATATGACGGCATTTGATGTCATCTTAGGGATAGATTGGCTGACCACCTATCATGCCTTTATCGATTGCAATCGACGAAGAGTAACTATTTGTACACATGTGGAAGATTATTTCTATTTTGTGGGAGACTGGGATGAGAGTTTGATGTCTTTACCCAGTGATGTGCGGAACCAAGGCAACCCGGGTTTCCTTTTCTCAGCTCTCGTGTTGGATGAGGAGGTTGGAGTTCGAGGAGAATTACCTCCGATGGTGTGCGACTATCCTGATGTCTTTCCTGATGATCTGTTTGAGTCGCCACCGAGCCGTGAGGTAGAGTTCTCTATTGATCTAGTTCCTGGAGCTGCTCCCATATCTATGTCGTCCTATCATTTTGGACCCACTGAATTGCGTGAACTCAAGGTACAGCTACATGAGTTACTTGACAGGGAGTTTATACGCCCGAGTACTTCGCCGTGAGGAGCTCCTGCTCTTTTTGCAAAGAAGAAGGATGGATCTTTGCATTTTTGTATCGATTATCAGAAGCTAAATTAGGTGACAGTGAAGAACAAGTATCCAATGTCGAGGATCGATGACTTGTTTAATCAGTTGAAGGGTTCGAGCTGTTTCTCGAAGATTGACTTGAGATTAGGATATCACCAGTTGAGGATCAAGGAAGAGGATATAGCGAAGACCGCCTTTAGGACTCGCTATGGTCACTACGAGTTTCTGGTTATGCCGTTCGGTCTAACGAACGCCCCTGCTACGTTCATGGATATGGTGAACCAAATTTTCCATCCTTACCTGGACAATTTTGTAGTGGTGTTTGTGGATGATATACTGATATATTCACCCACTAGAGAGGCACACGAGGATCACTTGCGGATCATTTTACAGCTTTTGAGAGAACATCGCTTGTATGCGAAGTTCAAAAAGTGCGAGTTCTGGACGCCTGAGGTGAGGTTTTTGGGGCACGTAGTGTCAACAGACGGGGTAGCTGTGGATTCATCAAAGACAGATGCAGTGACCGGTTGGGAGTGACCGAAGAGTGTCTTTGAGATACATAGTTTTCTGGGTTTAGCCGGCTACTATTGGCGATTCGTGAAGGACTTTGCGAGACTTGCCGCACCGATGACGCGTCTGACGCAGAAGGGAGTTGTGTTTACTTGGAGTGAGTCCTGTGAGTCTGCATTCCAGGAGCTGAAGATGAGGTTGACTAGCATGCCCGTATTGATTATCCCAGAGCGTGGCTTGGGGTATACTATGTATTGTGATGCTTCACATGACGGTCTTGGATGTGTTTTGATGCAGGGAGGTAAGGTTGTAGCCTATGGTTCTCGCTAGTTGAAGACGCATGAGAAGAACTATCCTATACACAACTTGGACTTGGCATCCGTGGTCTTTGCCTTGAAGACATGGCGCATCTTTACGGTGAGCATTTCATGGTATTCTCCGACCACAAGAGTTTAAAATACTTATTTTCGTAGAACGACCTGAACTTGCGCCAGCGACGATGGATGGAGTTATTAGAGAATTATGATTTTGATTTGTAGTATCATCCTGGGAAGGCCAATGTTGTGGTTGACGCTCTCAGCATGAGGTCTCATGGATCGTTAGCTTCTATGGCTATACGTGAGTGGGGCATGCTTGGAGAGATTGGGGAGTTTGATCTATGCTTCAGGGAGACAGCGAAGGGTGCTACCTTGTTCTCTGTAGTTTCACGACCTGCTTTGATAGCACGTGTGCTAGAGGTCCAACAGACGGACCAGGAGGCTCAGGTGATACGGGATCGTGTTGCTAGCGGAGAGGATACCGCGGGATGGATTGTAAGTTCTGATCAGAGTCTAAGGTTATCTGGGAGGTTGTTTGTGCCAGAGTCATGCCGAGCTGATCTTCTACGTGAGTGTCATCATTCTCGTCTTGCCGTGCATCTTGGAGGCACGAAGATGTATCACGGCCTACGTTGTCAGTTCTGTTGGACGGGAATGAAGAGAGATGTGATCCAGTTTGTTTCCCGGTGCCTTACCTGTCAGAAGGTAAAGGTGGAACATCAAAGACCGGCAGGATTGCTACAGTCGTTGCCTATGTTAGAGTGGAAGTGGGAGCACGTCACGATAGACTTTGTGTTAGGACTTCCTCGGTCACCTAGGGGACACGATGCCGTATGAGTTGTGGTTGATAGGTTGACGAAGTCTGCACTCTTTCTCCCCATCCAAGTGAAGGATTTGGTGGATAGACTGAGTCGCTTGTATGTTAGAGAGACAGTCCAGTTGCATGTAGTGCCAGTGTCCATTGTTTCGGACAGAGACCTGCGCTTCACATCGCATTTTTGGCAGAGTCTGTAGGAGACCTTGGGGACGAACTTGATGTTCAGTACTGCCTTCCACCCCCACACGGATGGCCAATCAGAGATGACTATACAGATTCTGGAGGATATGCTGAGGGCTTCTGTCCTTGAGTTTAGAGGTTCTTGAGAGGATCATTTACCTTTGGCAAAGTTTGCATATAACAACAGCTATCAGTCCAGTATTGGGATGGCACCATATAAGGCTTTGTATGGTAAACCATGTAGATCACCCGTATGTTGCACAGATGTGGGAGAAACCATAGTCTTGGGACCCGACATAGTACGAGAGACGACGGAGAAGGTTACAGTGATTCGCCAGTAGAGGTTTAATAAGGTTTGGTCGTAGCAGATCAGAGGAGGCGACCTTTGGAGTTTACCGTGGGGGATCATGTGTTTCTGAAGGTCTCGCCATGTAGAGGTTTAATGAGGTTTGGTCGTAGCGGGAAGCTATCGCCGCGCTTTATTGAACCATTTGAGATCCTCGACAAGATTGGTGAGGTTGCTTTTCATTTAGCTTTGCCACCTCAGTTAGCATCTGTGCATAACGTGTTCTACATTTCTATGCTTCGAAGGTACAAGCCTGATCCTTCACACGTGTTATATTGGGCTGAGCTGCGGGTTGATGAGGATGCCACCTATGAGGAGCGTCCAGTGAGGATTCTTGATACAAAGAAGCAGGTGTTGCGGGGCAAAACAATTGCTTATGTCAAGGTCCAATGGCTTCATCACGGGGTTAAGGAAGCAACATGGGAGCTCAAGTCTGGAATTCGTGCTAGATACCCAGACCTGTTTACCTCGTGACCTTATTGCGAATTTCATGGGCGAAATTTCTTAAGGGGGGAGAGTTGTGAGACCTTGACCCATATTTTTTAGGTTATTTATATATTTGATATGTTTCCTTCAGTTTATGAATAGCATCGATGCATGAGATATGCTTTAAAGTTGTAAAACAGCATGTATAAATGTGTTATACACTTTTCAGGGTATGGTAGAGGCTTGTTTGGACTTAGTGTGAGACCCTGACCCTTTTTTTTCGGTATTTTTTGACGCGCGTTATGTGTTTTCGTTGCAGCATGTTTTATATGCTTTTGATGCATATTTGAGGATGGAGATACATGTGGGGAAAGTTCTAGGGGTTGTGGGGTGTTACGGCGCGAATTTCAAAATTTTAAAAAAAAAATATTTTGGAGGCCTATAAATATCTGGAGTTAGATATTTTTAAAAGGATATTTTTCAAAACTTCTCTAGTAAGTTTATCATTTTCTCTCTACCTTCTCTCTAAGTTCTCAGGGACCCGAGACTCGATTTTCAACGATCCAACAGTGGATCCTTGCTTTTGGCACGGTGGGCTACGCAACCATCCAGTCAAATTTCAATTCCAGCGAAGCTCGATTTTGCAAGTGGTTCGTGGCTTTGACTTTTGAACTCACCGAGGTAGGATTCTAGACCCTACTGCTGTATAAGGGTGCTTTGGGTAAACGTGGGTGTTTTTAACGGGTAGATTTCTGTAGATCTGCTTTTGTTTCAAAGTTGGGTTTTGGGCTTAAAACTCATTCTCAGTAATTTCTGTGGATGGAATCGGATGTCGGGAGTTTCTTTTGAGGTCTCGATGTTAGGCCCAGGTGTGTGGATGTTCACGGATGTTGGATCAGAGTTTGGAGGCTTCGGTTTGGGGTTTGGATGTAGAAACCTGTAGCTAGGAATCAAGTTTTGTCGAGGTTCAGTCGGCTGAACCATGGGGTTCGGTCGACTGAAGCTTAGATCTTGGGTTTGATCGACTGAACCGAGGGGTTCAGTCCAGTGAACCGTGTGTTTTGGCGTTTTTGGTTTTTCCAATGTGGTCTTCGATCGACTGGGGGTTTAGTTCGGTCGACTGAACCTCGAAGCTGTGTTTTGGTGGTTCTACGGTTGGGTTTTGGTTTTCGATTGGTGTCCTATGGTATTCAATTGATTAATTTATGGAAATTAGTTGATTCAAATACCTGTGGATTCCTTTTGGGGTTTTGTTGGTTGTGTGGTAGTTTCGGAAGTCGTGTCGTGGCCTCGGGTGTGCATTTGAGTGTCGCCCTCTTGGGTGACGTGCATGGTAGATACGGCTTGTTGATACACGGTTAGGTGCGTGGTGATGTTGGGTTTGTGTTGGTGCGGGTGAGCGACGTGGGTCTGTCATGGCCGGGTTGGGAGAGTTTAGGCCAGTGGTGGTCGTGTGGGTTGTCCCGTGAGTGGATGTTGGTTTTGACGGGTGGCGTCGTGATGTGGTTTTATATGGTTATGTGTATATTTAACTCTGTTTATTTACGTATAGAATATATAAATAAATTACATAAGGTGATATCTTTATGTGTAACGTGATTTATGCTTTAAAACCTAGAGGTTTATAGGCATGTGACGTGGTTTGTGGAACGTCGTATTGATACATGGTTATATGCTTTAAATCCTGATTTAAGTTTGCATATGTGTATGAAATGGATTAGATGAATCTGTGATCCAGTAGATGTAAATCTTGGTTAATGATGCACGTGTGCGTGTGTGGGTGTATGAGGTACGCTGCGAAACCGGTGTATGAGGTAGGCTGTGAAAGCCGGTGTGTGTGCGATTGGGGCTGCAGTAATCCTTCGATTAAAGTATGAGAAGATGCATTAGTTGGGGCAGTGGTCCTTCGGTGAAAGTCCGAGAAGATTCATGGATTGCATGTACTGCATATTGGGACGGATAAACTGATTTTCTTAAAAACTATATTAATGACCTGCTGGAGTCGTAATACTAGAATCATTTTCAAGGCTCTGATGAGTCGAAAAATGGTTTTTATCCTCACTTTCCCTTCCATGTGAAAATTATTTTCTAGCTCTAGTGAGTCGTGATCTAAAACGATTTCAAATTATTTTGATTAACTTGAAAGAGAGTCGAAAATTGCATTTCGTTTATCAAGCATGCTTAGCTTATATTGCATGTGTTGTTTAGAATCTGCCGAGCATTGGCTCACGGTGTGGGATTTACTTTTCTTCAAGTACCGGTCACGCAGGTTGATTAGGAGGTGCGGGAGAGGTGGAAGAGCAGTAGTCTTCCCTTTTGTTCTTTTGTTACATGTATGCTATAACATGTTTTTGAGGCGTTGGAGCCGTGTAATGTTGCCGTTTGGCGTTTATATACAATGCATGTATGGTTTACTTTGAGAGTATGTTCTCGGGCTGGGTGTTGCGTTTGATTCTTTATGGGTGTTTCTCGTGGCCTGGAGTTTGGGGCGTGACAACTTGGTATCAGAGCTCTGGGTTCGAATACCTATGAGCCGTGGGAAGAGGTTGTATCACCGTGTGAGGTTGATTGCGTGTGCTTGGTTGCATGTGTTTAGATGCTTTGATAACACGTCTATGTGTAAGCATGTTAAATATGTGAACGATGTGTACATGTGAGCATGGGGTTGAATTGTGGGATTGATTAGTCCTGGCTTTGGGCGTTTGAATTAACAAACTTGTGAGCCAAGTTAGAAACGTGTTTAGCTGACGTAATTTCTAGCAGGGAGTCTGAGTAGGTTATCCAGATTGACGATTCATTCTTGTTGGTTCTCCTCGGTATGTGGGATTGTTTAGCATAAACCTATCTTCTTATGTGTTAGCATGCTTATGTGGTTTATACTATGTGTCGCATCTCACGTTCTATCTTTTTCATATAGACGTGATG
>JAULJZ010191563.1:0-19015 GCA_032270985.1 Heliamphora pulchella | reverse complement strand
CATTTGAAACAGTAGATTTTGTGTTAGAATTCTACAAAACTGTTGAATGCTTTATACAATTTTGCTGATTTTGAGAAAAAAATGGATCCCAAGTTGGGCCCATGAGAATCCAGTTGTCTCTTAAAGAATAATACTTTAACCCAATTTGAGACCCAAAAAGAGCCAATGATATTATTAACCATTTATAAGTAAAGTTCAAAAGTACAATTCAAATTGAATCCTCTTGGAAGTACTGCAATTAGACTGATGGTAGGAGGATACCCATTGAGACAATACAAAAATTATGCCATAGATGACATAACATATGAATATTGTCATCTGCTAGTTGTTTAAGAGCTTACTTGACTGAAACTTAACTACTATTTTTAGGTAAAAGTATGCTATTTACTTTATCAACATTATCATTTACTTCCCCTAGATGGTTATTTAGATTCAAAATATTAAACCCTTTGGTTCCTTAAGTTTTTTATTGAGTTATGAATGCGAATGAAAAAAATTTCAATTAATCAAAAAAATCTGTCATTCACGATTGATCCATCTATTAGGGAATGTACAAAAGTACTTTGCAATACGAATTTTTGCTTTTAATATAGGACTCAATACATTTAGGTTAGAACCATAAATGCAAGACCAAAAAACTTAAAATAGTATGATCATTACATCATAATTTCATTTTATCAACGTGTTTTGCCCCCAGCTTGTTATAACTTATCTCGTGATGAAAAAATGAGAATATGTGAGTTTTTGAGCTCAATAAAGTTTTCGGACAACTCTGTTTCTAGCATATTCCGTTGTGATAGCACCAAAGAATGCCGAATATTAGGTTTAAAGAGTCATGATTGCCATGAATTTTTATATCGTTTACTTCCGCTGGCAATACGTGGAATCTTGCGCAAGGATGTGTGTAAATCGCTAATTGAGTTTTGCAACTTTTTTAAGGAGTTATGTTCTAAAACTTTTTAAAAACTGTTAGTACCATTAACCTCGTATCTCTTGTGTAGGAATTTGCGAGAAACACACACACATATATATATAGCAAAAAAAATAGGAAAGAATTCATTTTCTTTAGCTGAGGTAAATTTGTACATATAAATTATAAATAAAATATGAACCATTGACTGTATCACGACTTTTTAGAATAAAAAATCATATGATCTATTTGCAATGAAGATAAAAGGCAAAAAATCTGAACTAGTTTTTTCTTTTCGGAAATTAGAGGTAAAAAAACTCTCTCTTTAACTTTCAGCATTTTTGTAATTTTTTCTTTACTTTTCTATAAATGTCTTGAAACATTAGCATTCTTTAGAGATTTTTCTCTATTTTAATATGACCTAATAGCATCTGAGGCCACACTTGAATTTTTTAGTGCCTTTTGAAAAGATAAAAAAACTTTTAGACCAAATTATTTAAGCATAAAAAGAAGTTCATCCAAAACAAGCTTAAAAGCCATTGGACAAAATGATAGTAATGACCAAAACATAAAAATATAATCCCTTATTAATAAGTTTTAAAAGGTTATTGAACATACTAATCAGGCTTAAAAGTTTAAAACTAAAGCATATTAATTTGGCCTTTAGAAAAAAAAAACAATCAAACTTATTCAAATTCCAAACAAAGTTGAAGTCAAAATTAAACTCACATTTTTTGACTTCATTATTTAGGCATGCTAAAAGGGACCTAACATGTCTTCCTTGCGGGCTTAGCTACCAGAACGAAGTTGATCATAAGGAATGGGAATCAAGTAGAGATCATGTTTTCTTTTCACAATCGTACCGAAGGCCTCTTCCATGTCCAATTCTTCATGCTCCATTCCACCAGGGAGTTTCCAATCGAAATGATAGAGCAATTGTGCAAGTGGGAGCACAATATTTGGAAGAGCAAATAAAATGCCTGGACATATCCTTCTTCCTGCGCCAAACGGAATGTATTCGAAATCTGTTCCCCTGAAATCAATTCTACTGTCAAGGAACCTCTCCGGATTGAATTTCTCAGGTTCATTCCAGTATCTCGGATCTCGCCCAATTGCCCACGCATTAACGACAACTTTGGTCTTGCCAGGTATCTCGTATTCATTAATCACACATTGATCACTGGATTCTCTTGGAACTAAAAGAGGAGCAGAGGGATGGAACCTCAGCGTTTCTTTGATTACCAAATTCAAGTATTTTAGTTCATGAAGACCCGATTCATGGACGTTCCCATTTTTATCAAAAGCTTGCCTTACTTCAGATTGTGCTCTTTTCATAACTTCTGGGTTTTTCATCATTTCTGACATTGCCCACTCTACAACAGTTGAGGACGTCTCGCTTCCAGCACTGAACATGTCCTGTAGTTAATTTGATAGAAATACTTCATTTTTGGTAAATATTCATTGTTGATATTTCAAGGAATTATTTAAAAAAATATTCCATCTTTAAACAAGAGATGTTAGAACAAAATAAAATAAAAATGGACGAAAAGGACATATGTTCGTGACAAGATCCTTATTTTCTCATCAAAAAATATGTTTTTGAAGTGAATTAAATTTCATTTCTAAATTTATTTTAAAATATCAATGTTTTGAATGCTGTATCAAATAGAGTACCCATTGTTTCTACAGGTGTAGTAAATTTCGATACTGGTAGAAAAAGGGGGTACTGTTTCATATTTAACTCTAGAAAATAATCATTGTGTTTTGTTTTAAAATATTACTCAACAATAAATAATTTAGTATAACATAAACTCTTTTCTAACATAATAAGTTTAATAAAGAGATAGCTAACTTAAAGCAGTATAAATTTAATATTTAATATTTTTAATAATAAATTAACATTGACAAGTTTTAATACTATCTTTTTATGTTATATTTGAAACTTGAATTAGAATATAAAAACAAGAGACAAAAGAATAAAAAAAATAAGTAAAAAATATTTTTTAATTTAAAATAATTATGGATCATATACATACTTGGTATTGTTTGGTACCGACCAGTCACGCTGACATTGTCCAATGGTATGAATCGGCATTTTAAATGGTACAAAATAATGTAATTAGCGTACCAATTTTGTTTCAAAATTGTAATACCCAAAATAATAATAATAATAATAATAATAATGGTAAAAGCAATAATAATAATGATAGTGCAATCTCCTCATATGGTCTTCAAAAGTCTGGATTCAACCTAAAATGGACAAAAAAAAAAATAGAACGGGAACCGGTATCTCTATCAGTGGAATCCGTTCTGACGATCAAGTTAGTTATCTAGTTAAATGGGAGCCAGGTAAGAAAAATAATTGAGAACGTTAAAGAATACATACTAGGGTGTCTGTTATGCCCTTTGTATCTGGGTCCCAATACATATGGCAGGTGCATCATGTGCAAGCCGTTGGATCTGTACAACCGCATTTTTTCAACTGGAGTCACGCGCCGTATGAGATACATGCTAACTCGGATCATCATGAAGGTTGAGCAAACAACTAGAAAGACTGACCAAGGAACTAGACCTAAGCGACTAGTTGAATTCTTAACGAGCCATTCTAATCATTCTTTGTAATGGTAGTTAGTAGGTGAATATCCATCGCGATAAGATGGGCCCTACTCTTACCAAATTGGGCCGTCAATAGGTTTGGGCTTTAACTCCTCATCCCTATCAATAGTCCCCTATTCTTGGTCAGTACGCTCTATTAAGCGCGCTTGAGGAAGAATATATACAAAAGTCCATCCAATCCCATGTACAGTTTGGGGTCAATCTTTAAAAATGCCTCGAAGGGTGCGCGTTAGAAGGAAAACTTTTGATCATCTAACGGACCTTTCGACAGCTATGCTATTACAGTTGGTAAGCGACTTTTTTGGTTCTTGTGGGAAAAAATGGTGCAATGATGATTTTCAAGTAGCAGTTAATATCAGATCCTTTTGTACTATCGTGCCATGTGTCAACCATCGTGCTATTCTAGTTGTCGCCTTTGGATGCCTTCTTTGGACCGTAGATGGCGTTAATTCTAAAGCGATCTCAACCGTCAATGCTTAAAGTGCCTATATTGATTTTTGAATTATAATTGGGCATTTCATTCATACCTCCGTGCGCTCTAGTGATAAAAAGAAATTATCAGGGCGATCCGTGGAAATCGGAGCTACTCCATCATGTTTTCTTTATTATAAAGTTAGGTAATTCACTCTTCATTCCTCATTTTAATTCATACATCATTTGCTTTTCGTTGTAGAATAGCATTTGTCATAGGTCTTTTCATTTTTCCCTCTTTCTATCTCGATCTGGACTGGGGTTTTAAATTTCTTTTCTTCCTTGAGAAATTGTTGGAATTTTTTCTCACCAGTGTGACCTAATGTTTGACGGTAGGAAACAAAGCATTCTATCAAGCTATTCCGAGGAAGCTAAATCTTCCTTACTTGAGATTGGGAAGAAGTATCTCAACAATCCTCCACCTGTCAAAGAGTCGTCTTCTACTTCATGCCTATAGCTGATTATATCTTATGAGCTAGCCTCCTTTTAGAATCTAATCTTCCATGTCCTTCTCTATTGAACGCCATAAAGCCTTAAGCTGTAGTTCCTTTCTTCGCCTTTAAAGACGAGTTCGTCAATGGAGATCCCAAAAGAGGGATTAGCTCAGCATTTTTCTTGTCAATATGAGTTTCCTTCCCCACTTCCCTTAGAAGTGGAGAAATTAACCTCTTTGGAGGCCTCAGTATCTGATCACGCCCGTTAGTAGGCCTTTGTCCGTCGTCCTTACTGTACTATAGAGGCCATTTTCATGTGCCTTTACCACTGATGGGATTCCCACTTCCGTTGATGCTTTTGAGCTTGGTCGATTTCAGTTACAATTCTCAATCCCAAGCTTAGTTTGCTTGAGTGCCCCTGCTCATAATGAGTGGGCTTGCTCAAACCTATCAGGGGAGGTTTGCTTCGTTGACGGGGCTTTTCAAGCTAGACTTCGATTCCCCTAGCTTCGACTTGTGTGGGAGCTTCTTCGATTCTTGAAGATTTCACTAGATCAGTTAGTTCCAAATGCATGGAGGATCTTTATGGGATGCATGGTCTTGTGACCAGCCTTTAGCGAGCAAAGATTTCTTAGTTCTTGTGGTGTTACAAACCAATGGAGCTATTTTTTGGTTTCGTTAGTTTATAGGCCCACGACAAACGTGGACTAATCACAAGCCTTCCTAAAGTGAACAAGGGTTAGAAGGACCATTTCTTTTTTGTTTTCAGAAACGACTCAAAGTTCTAACCATGGAAGAATGTGAATGAATTTACCCCTGAATTCAGAGAGTTTGGTCAAATCTAAAAAAGGATGGTTAGTATATTCCCACTGTTTTTTCTTAAAGATTGTAGTTAGGGAATTTAACTGTAGTTTTGTGGGGGTCTGTCTTTAGATCATGCGAGGAGTCTCGACATCTCCAAGGGGGATGAGAAGAGAATTCAATTTGCCAAAGAGGAGTTGGTCAATTTTAGTCACTTCGGAGAGTTTGAGTGAGTATCTCATTGACCCTTAATCTTCCTTTGCTACATTAACGTTATTTCGCAATGCTGAAGCTGAAGAGATTTCTAGGAGGGAAGGGGAATCGTTGCATTTTTTATTTATTGGTCCTGTCCTATCGATTTTTTCGAATTTGTTGATCTAAAAAAATATTTTTGTTTGTATATGAGATGAGTCGGGTTGACAAGGAGGCTCTAAGAAAAGTTGAAGGAAAAAACGGTTGCTCAAAAGGAGGCCATGGATAGTGGCCTGACTCCTACTTCGACTAAGAGACCCAGAGTTATGACCTACAGGCAAAAAGACTTGGATGTATCAAGCTTCAAGGAATACATTTCAAAGAAGGTTGATTTGAGGTGCCTGTGTCTTCCTTGTTCATGGATGGAGATACATGCATGATGATGATTGAGAGCTCAATCCCTTTGTGTCATCAGAAGGCTATGAAGGCACTCAGCCCCACAGTTTTAACCCAGCACTTTCACTAAAAGATGGCTAAGGTAACTATGTTGCTTGTCTTCTCTCTTCTCCTCTCTTTACTTCATTTTGAAAACTCAAGTTTTTCAAATCATGTTTACAAACTCACCAAGACTCTTTATGATTTGAAGCAAGCATCTAGAGCTTGGTATAAAAAGCTAAACAAATTCTTGATTGAAAATGAGTTTTCAAGAGATAAGATTGATACAACTCTTTTTATCAAGTCTATGGAAAATGACATACTAGTTGTACAAATTTATATTGATGACATTATTTTGGATCAACTAATGAGAATCTTGCAAGAACTTTGCTAACTGTATACGTGATGAATTTGAAATGAGCACGATGGGTGAGTTCAACTACTTTATTAAATTTCAAATTAAACAAGCTCAATAAGAATTTTCATCAATCAGTTCAAATACACTAAGAACTTGTTAAAGAGATTTGATATGTTGAATGCCAAACCTATTGAAACTCCTATGTGACCTTCAATAAAATTGGATAAAGATGGAAATGGTAAGTCATTAGATGAAAAGAGATATCGAGGTATGATTGGTTCACTGCTCTATTTAACTGCTAGTAGATCTAATATTATGTTTAGTGTTTGCATGTGTGCTAAATTTCATGCTAACCCTAAAAAATCACAGACAACTGCTTTTAAGCGCATCTTTAGATACATCTTAGGTACACAAAATCTAGGATTGTTTTATCTTAGAGAGATAGCCTTTGAATTATTTTACTATTGTAATGCAGACTTTATCGGATGTAAATAGATAGGAAGAGTACTAGTAGTACTTGTCAATTCCTAGGACACTCTTTTATATCTTGATTTAGTAAAAAATAAAACTCAGTAGCCTTATCTACAACTAAAGTTGAGTACATAACAACTAGTAGCTGTTGTGCACAAATTCTTTGGATGAAAGAGCAACTAGAAGACTATAATATATGCTTAGATTACATTCTCATTAAATGTGACAACACTAATGCTATCGATATATCCAATTATCCTATACAATATTCGAGAACAAAACACATAAAAATTTGACATCATTTCATTAGAGATCATGTACCAAAAAGAAACATTGAACTTGAATTTGTAGGCACAAACCACCAACTTACTGACATCTTCACCAAATCTCTTAATAAAGAAAGATTTTGCTATATAAGAAGGGAACTTGGAATGTTACGTGCCCCAAATTGATGATTAAATGCTATCTTAATAATGTCTTTTTGCTACATTTTAATCTCTGTTTATGTTGTCAGAGATGTGTTGACACAATGTTAAAAAGTGTCGACACTAGCTTGAAAAGTGTTGACTTGTTGCTATATAATATCGACACGTATACAAAAAGTGTTGAACCCCTCCACCTCGCTGTCGACACAATGTGCTATCCTGTTTTGCCTTGCGAAAGGTGTCGACACATAGATAAAAAGTGATAACACTAAGAGCCAATAGTGTTGACACAAAACCCTATTTTGGGTACCCCTTATGATGCTTGAAAAGTGCCGAACCCAGAAAGGAAAGTGTCGACACAAAATCTTTTTTATAAAAAAAGAGTTTTCCCTCTTTTGCATTTCGTGCACTTAAAACCTTTCGTTTCAAAGAAACCGTTTATTTCCCTATGTCTCTCACTCACTCTCTTTCTTTGAAACCCTTGATTCTAAACCCTAGTGTCGATTCGATCCCTCCATGGACAATGGGAAAAGTGAGTAAACGAAAGGATGGCGGCGAGGGCTCTAGTTCGAGATCGAACAAGAAGAATAAGACCACTATCGTGTTCAACCAGGAAATGAGATTCGAAGCGGCATTAAAGTTTCAATTGACGGCAATCAAAAATTAGTTCTATCTTAACTTTGCTAACCGAAAAATCTAATTTGGTAGGCCGATTAACTTTTCCTTCTTCGACTCCGCTAGAATACGGTTTACTCAATGGTTTGACACTCTAGGGTGGACAAACCTTCTAAAAGTTCAAAACCCCCATTACCCTTCTCTTGTGAGGCTATTTTACTCCCAAATGAAGATCTCTGACCCTCTTAAGGACACCAAAATCACATCCTAGGTCAATAACATTGAAATCTTTTTTGACTATAAGACCCTGAACTCCATTATGGATATCCCTAATGGAGACATTCGTGTCCCCTGTCACCAGAAAAGGGAACCCTCAATTTCTTTTCTTTTCATGATGTGGTTAAACAAATTTTTGATGTTGAATCCATAGACCCAACCAAACCTCTAGTGGCCAACTCACTAACCCAGATCCCATATTTCTCCAATTTCTTTTGGTCCCCCTTCTCCTAGATACTCCATTCCTTTCCGCTTTGCTTCATCCTCATCTGCACATCCTCCTCCTCCTTAGTATGCTTCATCATCATCATCTCATCCTGCCCCTCAATCTTCTTTGCAATTGATTGAGTTGACATCATTGATTCAGAACATGAGCACTTCCATCTCCTTCTCTGTAGAGTCCCTTTACAAGAAGGTTGACTTGGAGATTTTTTACCTCAGTGCCCGCGTAGATATCGTTGCCAAATGTGGTGTTGCTGTTAGCAACAAAATAAAATGTCTCAAGAAAGCAGTAAAGCATGCTTGTGAGGTTGGCCACACTCCAAACCAGAACATGGCCAAGAGTATTGACCAGGTTGTGCAAGCTAATCTGAGAATTCTGCATCAAGTTCGCAAGGAATATGATTAAGGCATTGTCATTGCAGTCCAAGAAAAATCGAGGAAGGTTGAAGATCATCTAGCTTGGCTCAAGGATGTATGGGCCAATCAGTTCAAGAAAAATGAGATAGCTGCAGCGAAGGCAGCAAGATTCAAAAGAGAAGCTGATTTGGCACTCCAAGCGACCTTTACAATGGTTGAGAAAAAAAATGAATTCGTAAAAACTTAGTCTTCCAAGGAAAAAGCAACAGAGAGAAAGAAGAAACAAGAGGAGAAGTAGGCTTTCAAGAGACAAATGGACAAGTTCTGAGGCACCCACTTTTTTTTATGATGACAAAAGGGGAGAAGAGAAGGAGACAAAGATTAAAAATTTTTACTATTGTGATAAAAAAAAACATTTTAATTTATGTTGGATGTATGGTTGTTTTGAAAAACATTTTAAATTCTCTTGGTTTGTATGGTTAATTGTGTGGTTGAAACATTTATTTCTGAATTTGATAGCTGATGGTTTATTGTGAATCTTTCTGAAACATTTCTATGTTTAAATTCGAAATTGGTTGTAATTTTTGTAAATCTCTTATCTTTGTATCGATGTATGATGATTCACAACTTTTTGCATATCATGTTTATCTATGAATGGTTATCAAATTGATTTCATTTCTCATATTAATTAATGTTTGAATGATCAGTTATACCATATTTAATATATTTGTTTTTCCTGTTAAAACATGAAGATAAGGGAAGTACCCTTGTCCAAAACTCTTTTTAAAATATTTTTTAGAAAATATTTTCATATCAAAAAAAAGGAGAAAGAAAGAGAGAGATTGTTAGTCCAAAGGCATTTTATATGAATTTTGATAATTTTATAAAATATATTTTCTAATTAAAGTTTAAAAAGATATTAAATTAAATATTTTTCAAAAAAGTTGAGTCAATACTACATGCTTATGAGTCGACATATTTTGCTATTTGAGTTGACACTTGACGCTAAATGGGTTGACACTTAAAATTCTTAAGCAAGAACTCTTGAGTTGACACTAATTAGTTCTTTGAGTCGACACTTACAAGTAAAGCCCGCTTGATAAACTCAAATGTCGACACCATTAAGATTTAGGGTCAATACTACTAATGCTTTGCTTGAGACGTTTCAGAAAAATAGTTTGGGTCGACACCAATGATCAATTGGGTCGACACCCTCAGTATTGGACCGGAACTCAAGTTGAGTTGACACTAAGTCAAGGCCCGAAGATTAAGAAGAGTCGACACCAATGTATATATAGGTCAACACATTACCAACCTTGACGGAAATCTACTTATATCGACGCCAATGCACAGATGAGTCGACACCAAGAGAACCTTCGGAATTTTTTATGTTCATGTCAACACTAAGATTCTCATGAGTCGACGTCAAGTCACTATCCAAGCAACACTCAACGTGTTTCGACACCAGTGCTCTTATGAGTCGACACTACAGAATCCCCCAGACCTTAACCCACTTATGTCGACACCAATGCTCGCACGAGTCAACACCTAGTAGCTCTCTGGATACCTTTCATCTTTTATCGACACCTGAGATAAAATGAATCGACACAAAGGTATCCTTTGAAAAACCAAAAGTTTGGGTCAACACCACTACAGATATAAATCGACACCAGATTTTTAGTAGCCAAAGTCTTTTGGTTGAGTCGACACCAACGAGGATATAAGTCGATACAAAAATTTCAGTAGCTAAAGTCTGTTACCTGGGCTGACACCAACGAGGACACGAGTTGACACCACAGAAGACATGAAGCCTTGAGTCGACACGACAACGAATATGAGTCAACACCAAGCTTCAACACAAAGGACTGAAGAAATGAAAGGGTTGACACCAAATTGACTCTAAGTCGACACCAAGGTGTAGAATTTGATATACCAAAAGTTGAGTCGACACCTCATGAAGAATGAGTCGACACTTTTGTTCGAGAACCAAAGCCAACACTAGTTTGAGTCGACACCAAAAAGTCTTGTGTCTACACGAGCAACAGATTTCAAAAACAGCGCTGGTTCAACGATAACTTTCTCAGAACATTAATTGTCCCCATCAGCCACCAACGATCATTACTTCAGTGGGCTATAAAAAGAGTAAATTTTAGAAGTTTGAAACTCTGGATTGTTGAAAAACAAGTGCATTGAAAACTATCAAACTCTCCCCTATTCATTAATTTCTCATTTACTCATCCAACCTCGGAATCACTCACATTCCTGTACATTTATTATAAAATCCTTTTAAGGAGTGATTGTGAGTGATATCCTCTTTACTCAACTTCATTTATTGTAAGGGTAAGTCACCCTACTTATCTTGAAAAGAGGGTACAAAATTTTTTAAAAAGTGCTAAAGAGTGTTTAAAAAAATAAAGAGTATTCGTAGAACCATCTTTATGCTGTAAATGATTTTGAATGCACATGTAAAGTATTCGATCATAGTGCAAATTCTCAAGAGGAGTATTGAGAAGTGGGCATAGGCTTGAAAGAAGCCAAATCACTATACATCTTTGGCGTCTAGTTTAACTTTCTCTCTCTTACCTCTTTAATTTTACTGTTGTATCCTTATCTGCACTTTTTGCTATATTTATTATATGAAATTAAAAACAAATTTAAAAAGTTTTTAAAATAGTTAATATTACTTTTAAAACCCAATTCACCTCCCATCTTGGATTGCCTAGGACTAATAAAACAAAAGTCAAATGGACTTAATGAAGGAATGATGTTGAAATTTTTAGACACAAATCCCCAAAAGATTAAAACCTTTTGATTTTGACAACCAAACAGATCCCACATAGGCTTCAATCCACAATAGCAAACACAAAAGAAACAGAAACAATAAAAAACGCAAGAATATACGTGATTCGGTTGATTGTCTACCAAGGTCTTCTACAACTCCTTTATACAATCATATTAGCTTAGAGACTTATCCCACTTCCAGCGAATACAATTGATTAGATACGATTCCAAAAGAGAGGAGAGTGCAATCCTTATTTTAGACCGCTTTATGAAAGAGAAGAAACAATTCACTATATGAAAATAAGGATTATAATGATCACTCTCTATCTCACAATATATCTATGGCCTTAAATTAAGCCTTTCACCGTCTCTCTACACTCTTTAATTTCTAAACCTGAGCCTTACTCTGTGTATTAGACGTTCTGAACATTATTGGGTTTCCATAGGATATAAAACCCTTATATAGAAAGCTTCTAAGTCAAAACAAAATCCTAACCGCTGCACAAAAATTTCTGCTACGCGGTGAACCGCTCGAGTGGTCAATATCCCAAGAGCAACCTTCGTAAAATTGAAGAATTTGAGACAAAAACCCAACAATCTCTACTATGGTTCAAATTTCTAAACCATCTTGAAGATCTATCAATCGCCTCATCCTACACCCCTTTTTCGGGTATGAGTGATCCACCCTCTCTAAATCATCAAATAATATAAACTTAAGACCAAATCCAAGCCACACTTGAACTTGACCCTCTTGCAATCAACATCCTCCTCGTCTTTGAATAATCTTTTAAACTCCAAATTTTTAGTCTTCAGTGGAAACTTCACCTTCTCTGATACTGCTACTTGCCCCTAAACTATCTCAATGTTGCATGTAACTTTCTTGTAAGACGAAAGTTCTCTACTTGATTGTTCCTGCTGCTGTTGACTTGAAGTACTATCACTCAATTTTTTGGATGAACTAGTGTAACTGAGCTCCACCTTAACTCCTGTAATTTCCTTTTGACTTTATGACATACTCTGCTTGTTAACCTGACCAAGCCGCAAATGTCTGTGTCTTGTGTCGTCCCTACTGTTCTCTGTCTGTGTGGTAGTGGTAACTCCACCAACCATCGTGTCCCCTACCAATCTGTAGACACCATCCACTTTCTACCATTTCATGATAACTAAAACTCCTCTACTGATCTTCATTGCTCCACCCTTTGATGTGAACCTGTAACCTAGAGAATATGATGTTCCTAAGGAGACTAAATTCTTCTTTAATCCTAGAATATGTCTGACATTTTCCAAAGTCCTTACAACTCCATCAAGCAGTCTGATTTTTACTGTACCCATTCCAATGGCTTGACACGGTGAGTCATTTCCCATTAGAACTGTGCCCCTGTTGCAAGACTTGTATCAATCAAATCATTATCTAACTGGACACATATGGTATGCATCATGAACCTAGAATCCATAACTTTGACAGAAAATTAAAGTTTGAGAAAATTGAGAGTTATTTACCGTCTGCCTCACTGTCTAACGAATCTTCAGCAGAACTAACAGTTTTTGCATGCGTTTTTTCTTTCTTTTTTTTTTCTCAAGATGTTGTTTCAATTCTTGGTATTGGCTCTTGTAATGACCAATTTTGTGGCAATAGAAGCAGTTCATATCTCTTCTTGCACGTGATTTGGACCGAGATCTATCACTGTTGGAATCGTGCTCACTTGATCTGCTTCTTCCACTGCTTGACTCAGACTTAGCCACAAGCACACCTTCTGCATAAGAATCACTGTCCCTTTTCATCTTCTTGTGTGACAAAAGAGCCCTGGTGACCTCTTCAAGTTATAGAGTGTCCTTCTCGTACATTAATATTGTCACTAGATGATCATAGGATGTCAAAAGCGATGCCAAGAGGAGGATTGCCTTATCCTCATCATCAACCTTCATTCAAAACACGGGATAACTGTGTGATGAGCATATTATACGTATTGAGATGTTCTAACAACTTTATACATTCTCTCATTTGTAATCCATATAGTTACTTCTTCACGTACAACTTGTTGGCCAGATTCTTCTTTATGTAAAGATCATTCAGCTTCTTTTAGATTTCATGTGCTATCTCTACATCGAGCACGTTGTGAATAATCTCATCTCCCAAATTCAATTGAATCAAACTAGCGACCTTGTAATCAAGATCATCTCAATCGTCATCGATCATTTTCTCTAGCTTCTTTGTCTTGCCGAGTAACGATTTGGATAACCCCTTGCTGGATTAACAGATCCTTTATTTGTCTCTGCCACAATAAGAAGTTATTCTTTCCATTGAACTTTTTAACTTTATACGATGTTCGTCATCTTTATTACAACTTGTGATTAAACCTTGAACTAGAACTCTGATCTTCTACCACGGCCTTAGATCTTCAACAACTATCGGCTCTGATGCCACTTGTTAGGATTTTTTGAAAATTAAGATCTTCAAAACAAAACTCTAGTTGTCGCACAAAAATTTTTGTTGCGCAGAAGACCGCTCGAGCGGTCAATATCCTAAGAGAAACCTTTGCAAAATCAAAAAATTCGAAACAAAAACCCAACAGATATTATTGCAGAGGGTTATCACTATTAATTTTCACTAAATTTTATTCAATTGACGTACTAATAATTATATTAATAATTATATTTTTTTCAAATAAATGAATTGCTTATATATTATTATTATTATTATTATTAACATTAACGTACCAGAAACAATCTCTCTTGAAGTAATAAGTTTTTTCAACTAAAAATTCATTAAATCTTACGTTAAATCAATTATGCCACAAGAAAGTTTAAGTGAATTAGCAATATTATTAATTGAAAAAGATATAATTGAAAATTTTAATTTGAAAAAGAAAGAAAAGTATATAAAATAATTTTAATTGTAAGAGGCCTCGACTTTTAGTTTTGCCTAATCTCAAAATGGTTGGGTTGCCCTTGGGTGAAGAAGCAAAACTGCATCTCTGAGGCTCATACAAAGTTGTTTAATAAAGTTCTTCATTAATTGAGGCATTTTGCTTTGTGGTGAACAAATCTATAATTGTAAATATTTTCAAAAAAGTTGATTATCAGTATGTAGTTTAACTTCAAACCAATTATTAGCGGACAAATTAATACTCTCTTCAGTTCAAATTCAATTTACAAACAACAACAACAATAATAATAATAATAATAATAAACAAACAATCTCACAAGAGAAAACAAGATATATACATAATTTAACAGTCTCACAAGAGAATACAAGATATATATATATATATCTATATAATTTAACAGCCTACTTATGTCCACTACATCATGATAAGAAAATCCATTTTAAGCAACAAAAGGCATAATATTCAACTTCTTGATATAGGTTAATTAGTTTACTAACCTGACTTAAAATCGTATTTTTTATTTTTTTTATTTTAAGTTAAATAAATAAAAAAATTATTTGGTATAAGTTTGATTTAAGGCACCCAGTAAAGGGAAAACTATTGTCATTTCACAGCTAGTTTTTCTATAATTTTAAGTAAAAGGCTAAAAATCCAATTTTAAGGTAGGGCCATGCAAACGAGGATACAGTAAATTTGAGAATCTCCTGAAAATAGAAGACACAGTGAATACCTTAAAATGGCCTCCTCGTTTATATAATTTAAAGAGCTATAACTGGAATTCATTTGGTTAATATTGGTGAATAATTGGGGTGGGTTGGCAATGTTTAATGCTTTTTCCTCATTTTTAAAATGGGATAATATATGAAAAATTGAATCATTTTCCTCATAAAACTGACAAATATATATATATATATATATATAGGTGAAACATTGAAAGTA
Organism: Heliamphora pulchella; assembly: GCA_032270985.1. NCBI lineage: Eukaryota > Viridiplantae > Streptophyta > Magnoliopsida > Ericales > Sarraceniaceae > Heliamphora > Heliamphora pulchella. The sequence goes on along the minus strand of JAULJZ010191563.1, from coordinate 3,824 downwards.
ATAAACTAACCAGCACAACTGCTTTGATGTTGTTATCGGTCAACGGAAATTCGAAGTCAGCATCTTTCTGAATTCTCAAAAGAACATCAACTAGATCTTCTGTTGATTCCCCTTTTTCGTTTTTTGTCATTTTTGTTTTACTATCTCTATGCTCATTGATAATGTTTTCAAGTATTCGGTCGATTTTTTCATGTATCTTTTTCAGCGTTTGTCTTGTTCCGCTGATTACTTGCAGTAGCTTCATTGAAGGGAACAAGTCAACGATGTTGAACCCTGTTGCAATGGGTACAACATCCTTTAAAATAGAAATGAACTCCTCTTGGTCTTTGCTTTTCCTTCCAAACGTAGCTCTGCCAACAATTCCATACGTGAGTGACGTAATTTTCTCGCTGAGATTGATCGGAAGTCTCGCATCTGATGAAATTGATCGAACGAGATTCAAGACTTCCTCTTCCCGAATCTCCAGAAATGTTTGGACCCGCTTCGAGCTAAGAAGTTCCATTACACAGATTTTTCGCATTTGCCTCCAGTAATCGCCATACGAGGTGCAGACGATATCTTTGGAACCGTAAGTTAAAATGCTAATAGCCAGAACGTGAGGCCTATTAGCAAAGATGATGTCATGGGTTTTCAAAACCTCTTTAGCAATTTCAGGCGAAGAAACGACGATGGTGGAAACTTCCCCGAGCTGAAGGTGCATCAGGGGTCCATATTTTTCGGCCAAGTTTCTCAAGGTGTGGTGGGGTAGTGAGCCAGCAAGCTGGTGTATGTTGCCAATCAGAGGTAGTTGCCATGGGCCGGGGGGCAACTTTGGAGCTGAGTTCTTGGCTTTGGTTGTCTTCATGTATTTGGTTACCATTAAAACAAAGAGGAGGAAGGCTAAGAGCAAAGGAATGGACGGAACCTGGAGCTCCATGTCGGAGGGAAATGGCATTATTGAATCGTAATGACCTATGGGGTCTTAATGTCTTATCTACTTACAAGCAGGTGTGCATTTTATAGAACCTTTGGCTCTGTTTGTCCTCTATCATTTTTTCATAAAACTAAAAAAAAGGTATTTGACCAGCTATTTTCATAAACTAGTATAAATTAAGAAATTTCTTAAATATAACCCACTTTCAAGTAATACTAAAGAACATTTTCTAAATATGGGGGAAATTTTGTTATAAAATAAGAACTATATAAAATTGAAAAATTATTCAAAAATTCATTTGTTAATTGTTCCAAAAAAGAGAAATCTATTAACATCTAGAATTAATTTGATAGTCTTTTTTTTTGAGTAATTTGAGTCGCATAGATAAATTTAACTCTGCAAGTTTATTATGCTTATTTTATCAACATAATTGAATTTTTTTAAACTAGCTATTTCATAGGGATGTTATATATATGTTTAAAAATATTCAGGATAAATTTATTATTTTTTAGTACTTCTGTGTTTGAACTTAATGGAGCTCCATCAAATTTCTGTTTTCCCTATATTTTTAATTTAGAGAATTTCTAACATAAATTTTGGTTTATTGTGTATTTTTTTCTATCCATTCTATTTATTTTTTTATGTTATTTAATTTATATTTGACAGTGACAAGAGCTTATTTTTCTCAACAATGGAAAATGATAAGATTTGTAAAGTATTCTGAATTATTAAAGAATGACATTAGTTAAGACAGTGATTTTGTACCAGCAAGAACCCCACCTAGTAAATGCCGAGACAACTGAATGGGGAAGGTGCAGTTCGTGTTGTGTTTATTTTTTGGTTTAATTTTTTAATATGCTTTTATGATCGGATTCGTTTATTACGTAAATTTGGATGAGTTTATTATTTATATAAAAATTTAGATTAATCCAATACCTGTAACTAAGTGATCGCATAATGTTATTTTATAAATAAATAAATAAAATTTATAATTTTGAAAAAAAATTATTAAAAAAATGTTATTCAACCACTTAGTTACAGATATTAAATCAATCTAAATTCGTAAAAATTAAAAAACTCGACAAACTTTATATAATAAATAAATTTAATTATAAAAATATATTCAAAAACTAAATCAAAAATTAAGCACAGCACCTTTTCCTTTCCGAGACAAGTGCTTCTTGTCCGTTCAATTTTTTTTGGTGGGTCCTTGTGTAATCAATGTTTGAATATTTTAGGTTCTCTTTGTTTTAAGGTGCATGTTTTCCATTGTTTGACTTCATAAAAATAATGTAATTAAAATATTTTTATCAAATAATTAAAAAAATTACATAAAAAAAGAGGACAAGTCAATTTTAATGTCAGCTAAAGAAGTGGTGATAACAATAATAGGAGTGGTGGCAGCAATGGTAGCCAGGAGTGATAGTGGTAGTGATAAGCAGTGATGTGGAAGGGTGGTAGTGGCGTTGATTATGGCGATTGTAGGATATGGAATTTATAGTGACGTGGGGGAGGGGGTGGTGGCGGCTACGGCGGCGGCGATAGAATGTATTAAAATAGTAATATAATTTTATTTTAAAATTTATTTTTCCTTTAAAAAAATATTTTTTATTTTCCAACCAAATACCAAAAAATAAAAAAAAAATATTTTAACAAACCAATGGAAATAGAAATATATTAACAATTGGTCAATGAGCAATAGGTAATATGGAAAAAGTGTATAAACATCTATAAAATGTTTATTAATATTTATAAAAGTACTAGGTATCATCTTTAAAAGGGTATTGATATTAAAGCTATTTTATCTTCATTACCATATTATTTACATTAGCATCATCTTATTTGATGCAGCTTAATTTTTTTTTTTTTGGAATGAGACGTGATGTGAAACGAAATTTAAAATTACGGTCATTTTTATTAACATAAAAAACCATTATAAGATTTTTTGAAGTAGATTTTTTCGCCTTATTTAAATTTCTTTTATATTTTTAGTTAATAAAAACTTACTTTTTTTAATATTTCATGACCAAAAAAAATTTTAAATTATCTCTAGTTAGATTAAGAAAGTTAACGATGTCCATTCAAGTTAATTTTTTATAGTAATAATATATGCATTATAAACAATAAAATAAACGATTCAGATAATCAAATTAAGTCTATTTTAGACCAAAAAATATCTAACTAGATCGGTTCAATCCCATTGGGACAGGAGAAAAGCCGAACCTAATAAAAATGTCTAGGGATATCGTTAGAGTTGGGAGGGCTAGTCACAAATTTAAATATTTACTTATATTAAAAATTTATTTGACTTTTAATTTAAAGATGATGTGATTAATCAAGATGCAAGCTGGTCCGATTATCTAATTATCAAAAACAAAATACACTAGCCCAAAAAAAAAAAAAGGAATTCCAACTTGATTTTGAACTCCTTTGATGAAAAAGACACATTACACTTATCGAAAAAGAAATTATTACATAGTTCGAAACGACGAGACCAATAACGTCGAACAAACTGAACAGCACATTAATGTAAAACTTATCACTAATTAAGCAGACGACACCCACAAAAGTGAGTGGTTGTGATCATTCGAGCTTGTGTTTTTTTTTACATTGACACCCCAAGTTTATTAAATTAAATTAATTTAACAAATTTGTTGAGCAACGTTCACTCGACAAATTACTTTTAAGTATTACTTTTAACTAAGCAAATGGCCGTCCTCAATGGGCAAACGTTCAAAGCAAACCCATTATCAATGAAGGATATAGAGACCCATTTTTCTAGGCACTTAACGGTGATGTGGAGCGGTTTATTGTGGCTTTTTCCTTCAGTGGGTAAATCCTTATCAGAAAAGAAAATGACTTTTGGTTCGGCGGCTGGCAGAATAAGCCCAATGAGCTGCTCGGGGGTTGC
>JAULJZ010191553.1:0-11982 GCA_032270985.1 Heliamphora pulchella | reverse complement strand
AGCCAAGTTGAGCCTACCCAACGGTAAGCTCAACTTGTGAGTGTATCCAGTTTTGTGAACGAGGGATGATCTACCCAAGTTGAGCCAAGTTGAGCATAATGGGTGTGCCTCTTGGGGGTACCCAGTTTTGTTAACGAGGGATGACCTACCCAATGGTGGGTTCAACCCAAACCCCACATGTGCGCCGCCACCGCTCACCCGTCAGCGGGTCGACCCTTATCTTTTTGCAAAAAAATTATTTAATTAAATTTTTTAATTTAGTTTATTTAAATTTTAAATTAAATGTTACCGTTATTTGTCAGGCCATCGATTCATGCCTGTTGGGCGGTCAACCGTCAGGCCGAACCGGTGTTGCATCGGTTCGGTTAATCTAAATAGTTATCATTAACGCCTATAAAAAGGCTGCTGTTCATCCAATTTTGGCATCCAATTTTCAATCCCTCTTTCCGGAGTTCTATTGCTCCGTTTAACATACTGTCTTCTGTATTTTTCGTGAAAGTTCTACCACAGTAGCGTTCGCTGTGTGTGCAGATCGCTTTGCTTCCTCTGCACATGGGGCTCGTTTTGTCTTGGAGGCAGACGTCCGTTCAATCGCAAACACCGAGGCGAGGACGTAATCTATCTTAAGGAGACATCGTTTAACGCTGAACTCGATCCCAAAATTCTGTTCTTCAAGTGTTCTGTAAGTTTAAATTTTATTTCGGTTATGTTTTGCTTTTATAATTTCGGTACTATTTTCGTTTCGTTAATTAAAACAGTATTCTGTTTTTCAAAACCTGTTCTATTTTTGTTAGCAAAACTTGTTCTACAGATTTTAAAACCAGTGTTCTGTTTTTTTGTTTACAGTACCTGTTTTACGAAATTTGTTTTATTTCGTTTAGTTCTATTCTTATTTTATTTTCTATTCTAAATAAGTTTTATTCAAAAATAGTATTTAAGTTTTCTTATAATCTGCATGTCGTGCTAATTTTAATTAAGGTTTCAGTATAGACAAAACAGATTTTAAATTTCTATTTTACTATATATTTTATATTATTATTGTTACTGTACCGATTTTATTGACAACTGACAGATTGTTGTTTTCAGAATACTACAACCAACAATCTTAAGACAGATCACCTATGATTATTCTTTGTTTCTGAAAAATTTATGTCGGTACTTGTTTAAACATTAATTATAGTTTAAACGTTATCGTTTATAAGTTTTATAAACTTGGTTTTATTTAATACAGTTGTTACTGTTTTTAAATTACTGTATATAAGTTTTATAAACTTATTGTTGGATTCTGTTTCGGTGTTAATTCGATTTTTGCAGTTATGGTAACCAAAACCGACAACAGAATGAACTCCACCCCTGCTGCTTCTGCCCCTATTGTGGCTTCTGTTCTGGCCACAATTTCAGCTTCTGTTCCGGCCCTGATTCCGGCAACGGTCCTGTGAACCATAGTGAAAAACCGAAAAAGTTTAATGGGACAGACTTCAAAAGGTGGCAATAAAAGATGTTGTTCTACCTAACGACGTTGAATCTGACGCGATTCTTCCAAGAGGATGCTCTCTCGTTGTCTGAGAATGAGGAAGACCGACAAGTAGTTGTTGCGGTTGATGCATGGAAGCATGCTGACTTTCTGTGCCGAAACAATATCTTGAATGGTTTGGACAACACGTTGTATAACGTGTATAGTCCGCTGAAGACAGCTAAGGAATTATGGGAATCCTTAGACATGAAGTACAAGACGGAAGATGCCGAGATGAAAAAATTTATCGTCGGTAGATTCCTTGAATTTCTAATGGTGGATTCAAATACCGTCATCAGCCAGGCCCAAGTACTTTAACTAATTCTGCATGAGATTCATGCCGAGGGCATGACACTAAGAGAGTCTTTTCAAGTGGCTGCAATTATTGAAAAGCTGCCACCCTTCGTGGGGATTTTAGAAACTATCTGAAGCACAAGCGCAAGGAATGAAGATTGAAGACTTGATTGTCAAGATCAGGATAGAGGAAGATAACTGCACTGCTAAGAAGAAAGGTTCACAAGGGTTCCAATTGAAGGCGGAGGCCAATGTGGTGGAACAAGCCCATAAAAGAAAGAAGCAGAAGAATCACAACCAAAAGGACAAAGGTGGTGATTCTAAGAAGTTCAAGGGAAGGTGCTTCATGTGTGGCATGCTGGACCATCGGGCAAATGACTGCCATAGCCACAAAGACCAAGGAAATGGTTTGAAGAGGCAGAAGCAATCTCAAGCCAACGTTGCTGAAATAGAGAATCTCTCATCTAATGTGTTTGAGATGAACCTGATAGCTGTAGTATTCGAGGTCAACTTGGTTGGATCCAGCCCCAAGGAGTGGTGGGTAGATACTGGTGCAACCCAACATGTTTGTGCAGATAAGAAGATGTTCACCACTTATCAATCAGTAACAAGCGGAGAACAGCTATTCATGGGGAACTCTTCTACTGCTAAAGTGGAAGGACAGGGGAAGGTTGCTAAAGATGACATCGAGCAAAGAGCTGACACTTAACAATGTCCTCTATGTTCCTGAAATTGGGAAGAATCTTGTGTCGGGATTATTGTTAAGCAAACATGGGTTTAAACTGGTTTTTGTATCTGATAAGTTTATACTTAGTAAGGATGGCTTGTTTGTGGGGAAGGGGTACATGGCAGATGGCCTGTTTAAACTGAATGTACTTACAGTTGTTCCAATTATGAATAAAATTACATCTTTTACCTACTTTCTTGAGTCTTCTTTTGTGTGGCATGGTAGATTAGGACATGTTAATTTTAAATCTTTGCGTAGATTAATTAATATGGATTATTTACCTAAATTTGATATTGACTCAAATCATAAATGTGAAACTTGTGTAGAAACTAAATTATCTAAAGCGCATTTTTAATTTGTGGAAAGAAGTACCGAACCTCTTGGTTTAATTTATAGTGATATATATGATTTGAAATTTGTTCAAACACATGAGGCAAAAAGTACTTTATCACTTTTATAGATGATTGTACTAGATACTGTTATGTGTATTTACTAAGAAGTAAAGACGAAACCTTAGAAAGTTTTATTGTGTATAAAACAGAGGTTGAGAATCAACTTGGAAGAAAGATTAAAGCCTTAAGGAGATACTTTATCACTTTTATAAATGATTGTACTAGATACTGCTATATGTATTTGCTAAGAAGCAAAGATGAAATCTTAGAAAGTTTTATTATGTATAAAACAGATGTTGAGAATCAACTTGGTAGAAAGATTAAAGCCTTAAGGAGTGATAGGGAATGTGAATATGAATCACCTTTTGGTGAACTCTATTCACAACATGAAATTATCCATCAAACCACAGTTTCATATTCTCCACAGCAAAACGGAGTTGCTGAACGAAAAATAGGACTTTAAAGAAAATGATAAATGCTTTACTCATTAGTTCTAAGTTACTTCTGAACTTGTGGGGAAGCGATACTATCTGCCAATTACATTCTCAATAAAGTACCCCATAAGAAAACTAACAAAACTCCATATGAATTATGAAATGGTCAAAAACCTTCCTATAAATTCTTAAGAGTGTGGGGATGTTTAGCTAAGGTAGCAGTTCCAAATCCTAAAAGGGTCAAGATAGGACTAAAAATTGTTGATTGCATATTTATAGGATATGCAAATAACAGTAGTGCATATCGATCTCTAGCACACAGAAGCGATAATTCTGAGATTCAAGTAAACATGATTATTGAATCTAGAAATGCATCGTTCTTTGAACATGTATTTCTGTGTAAATATACACAAGAGATAAGTTCTTTTAAAAGAACTTATGATACTGCAGTAGGCAGTAGCCAAGTGGAAGATGGGGATTAAGAATTGAGAGAGGATGATGAACCTTGACATAGTAAATGAGCTAGAACGTCTAAATCCTTTGGTCTGAATTTTCTAACATTTTTGTTAGAAAATGAGCTGTAAACTTTTAAGGCTACAATGTCCTCCCTGGATGCATCTTTGTAGAAAGAGGCAATCATTAGTAAAATTGAATCTATCCTGCAAAATCACACTTAGGAACTGGTGGACCTTCCACCTAGTTATAAACCTCTTGGATATAAATGGATATTCATGAGAAAAATGAGAACAGATAGATCAATTGAGAAATACAAGGCGAGATTTGTAATTAAGGGATACAGGCAAACTGAAGGGGTGGACTATTTTGATACCTACTCGCATGTGACCAGAATAACTTCTATTAGGATGTTGATTTCTATTGCATCATTATTTGATCTAGAAATATATCAACTGGATGTTAAGACAGCTTTCTTAAAGGGAAATTTACATAAAGAAATCTATATAGAATAACCTAAGGGTTTTATAACTCCATGATAGAAGAAAAAGGTTTGTAAGCTTATTAAATCCCTTTACAGGTTAAAGCAAGCACCTAAACAATGACATGAAAAATTTGACAGTGTAATAATGTCAAATGGTTTCAAAATAAATGAGTATAACAAATGTGTCTACATGAAAGACACTGACAAAGGTTATGTCATTGTTTGTTTGTATGTTGATGACATACTAATTTAGGATATTAATAATTCTATGATTAAAACTACCAAGAATATATTAAAAATGAGGTTTGACATGAAGAATATGTGAATAGAAAATATTATATTAGGGATGAAAATCACTAAAACATCTGATGTATATGCCTTATTTCAGTCCTATTATGTTGAGAAAATTCTTGAAAAGTTTAATAAGGGTGGTACTCGCATTGCAAGGACTCCTCCTGTAGATATAAATCTACATTTGTCCAAGAATACAGATAAAGGCATATCACAATTGGAATATTCTCGTATTATTAGGAGTCTGATGTACTTAATGAATTGTACGTGACCTAACTTGACATATGCTATGAGTAAATTTAGCAGGTATACTAGTAACCTTAGGACTAACCATTGGCAGGTGATTATAAGTGTACTAAGATATTTAAGGTACACCCAAAACTACGGTTTGTACTACACTAGATATCCAGTTGTATTGGAAGGGTAAAGTGATGCAAATTGGATATCCGATACTAATGACTTAAAATTCACAAGTGAATATGTATTCATTTTGGGTGGTGCAGCTGTGTCATGAAAATCATCTAAACAGACGTGTATTGCGAGGTCCACAATGAAGTTTATGTTTATAACTTTAGATAAGGCTGAAGAGGAAGCTGAATGGCTTTGTCAATTTTTAGGAGGCATCCCAATGTGGTCTAAACCTATACCAGCTATCTGCATACATAGCGACAGTCAATCAGCAATGACTAAAGTACAGAATAATAAATATAACGGTAAGTCTCGATATATACGTCGCAGACACAATACCGTGAAACACTTGCTCTCGAGTGAAATAATTTTCATTGAATATATAAAGTCTAGAGACAATATAGCGGATCCGTTAACTAAAGGCTTAAGCGGAGAGTAAGCTAGTCGTTTATCAGGGAAAATGGGCTTACAGCCTACGAATTAAGAGTTGTCTCAATGGCAATCCAACCTAACTGATTGGAGATCCCAAGATCTAGGTTCAAAGGGACAACCAAATTATGTATGACTTAGTGTCATCACTGTAGAGATAAAATCTCCTACCCATTCCTATGATAGTACAGTGATACATATAGCGTTATTAGGTTAAGTTATGCTTTTAATAGTTCTTATACCTTGAAATTCAAATAAGGTATAGCAGGATACTCTTAATAAAAATTATCTATATGAGTGAGAAGGTGCTACTTTTGTGAGAATGATAAGACTACATTCTCTAACAGCACTCATGAAATCAGAATTTACTCAGGGCCAAAATGGGCACAACCGTGAGAACCTAACTGTGTCTAAAAAAATTCTATATGAACTCTATTATCTTGTATTACACAAATGGCTGAACAGTTCAAAGCATCACGTCCACTAATTAGCCAGCAAGTTTGATAGTTTTTTCACAAAGGAAGGTTCAAAGCCAAAAACTACCTATCCTATGTAGAATTTTTCTTATTGAACTTTCTCTGTGTCTGCATCTTATTGCATCTTCTTTTTCGTCAAATTCTCTTCATGTGGGGGATTGTTGTAAAAAAAAGTGAGTTTTGAAAAGTTAGAACATGTTTTTTAGCTAACTGTAAAGCTAATTATCTTTGTGTTGGATTAATCTTTTTTATGATTCTAAGTTCTAATTTGTTTATCTCCATGAGTAAAGTAATTATGAATTTTGTGACATTCAAAACTATTAATGGGTGAATGAGAAATTAACTCAAAAAGCATGTTATTGAAGTTGGCAAAATGATGGTAAAAAAGATTAATTCCACATTGGTTGGGAGAGCATTGGGTGAGTGGCTTATATAAGCCAAGTTGAGCCTAAAGAGTATGCCCCATAGGGTACTCAGTTTTATGAACGGAGGAGGACCTACCCAACGGTGGGTTCGACTTAAACCCCACACGCGCGCGCCGTCGCCATTGCTCGCCCGTTCGATCGATGGGCCGACCGTCCCGAGCCGAGCTGGGCTCGAGCTCGAGCTCGGTTGTGGGTTTTGGGTTCGGGTGGACCCTTATCTTTTAGCAGAAAATTTATTTAATTAAAATTTTGAATTTAATTAAAATTAAAATAACCGAGCTGGAATTTAATTAATTAAAATAACCGAGCTGGACCATCGAATTTAATTAAAATTAAAATAACCGACCCTTATCTTTGAATTTAATTAAAATAACCGAGCTGGACTATCGAGCTCGGGCTCGATGGTCCAGCTCGGTTATTTGCTGGACCGAACTGTTGCAGGATTCGGGACCATTGGAGAATACTGAATTGGTTCGTGCCTGTTGGGCGGTCCAACCACCAAGCCGAACCGGTGTCGCATCGGTTCGATTAATCTGAACAGTCACCATTAACACCTATAAAAAGGCTACTGTTCATCCCATTTCGGCATCCAAATTTTAATCCCTCTTTCTAGAGTTCTGTTGCTCTGTTTAACATACTGTCTTCTGCATTTTCCGAGAAAGTTCTACCACAATAGCATTCGCTGTGTGTGGAGATCTTCATGCTTCCTCTACACACATGGGTCATTTTATCCCGGAGGCAGACGTCCGTTCAATCGCAAACACCGAGGCGAGGACGTAATTTGTCTTAAGGAGACATCGTTCAACGCTGAACTCGATCCTAAAGTTTTATTCTACAAGTGTTCTGTAAGCTTAAATTTTATTTCGGTTCTATTCTGCTTTTGTAATTTCGGTATTGTTTTCGTTTTGTTAATTAAAATAGTATTCTGTTTTTCAAAACCAGTTCTATTTTTGTTAACAAAACTTGTTCTACAGATTTTAGAACCAGTGTTCTGTTTTTTTTGTTTACAGTGCATGTTTTACGAAATTTGTTTTATTTCGTTTAGTTCTGTTCTTATTTTATTTTTTGTTCTAAATAAGTTTTATTCAAAAATAGTGTTTTAGTTTTCTTATAATCTGCATGTCGTGCTAATTTTAATTAAGGTTTCATATAGACAAAACATATTTTAAATTTCTGTTTTGCTGTATATTTTATACTGTTGTTGTTACTATACCGATTTTATTGACAACCAATTGATTGTTGTTTTCAGAATACTATAACTTACAATCTTAAGACAAATCACCTATGATTATTCTTTGTTTCTAAAAGAATTCTGTCGATACTTGTTTAAACATTAATTATAGTTTAAACGTTATTGTTTATAAATTTTATAAACTTGATTTTATTTAATACAGTTGTTATCATTTTTTAATTACTGTGTATAAGTTTTATAAACTTATTGTTGGATTTTGTTTCGGTGTTAATTTGATTTTTGCAGTTATGGTAACCGAAATCGACAACAGAATGAACTCCACCCCTCCTGCTTCTGCCCCTATGGAGGCTTCTTTTTTGGCCACAATTTTAGCTTATGTTCTGACCTCAATTCCGGCAAAGGTTTCTGTGAACCATGGTGAGAAACCGAAAATGTTTAATGGGACAAACTTCAAAAAGTGGGAGCAAAAGATGTTGTTCTACCTAACAATGCCGAATCTGGCGAGGTTCGTTCAAGAGAATGCTCCCTCATTATCTGAGAATGAGGAAGACCGGCAAGCAATTGATACATGGAAGTATGCTGACTTCATGTGCCGAAACTATATTTTGAATGGTTTGGACAACACGTTGTATAACGTGTATAGTCCGCTGAAAACGGCTAAGGAATTATGGGAATCCCTAAACATGAAGTAGAAGACGAAAAATGCCTGGATGAAGAAATTTGTCGTCGGTAGATTCCTCGAGTTTCTAATGGTGGATTCAAAGACTGTCATCAACCAGGTCCAAAAGTTTCAACTGATCCTGCATGAGATTCATGCCAAGGGCATGACATTGAGTGAGTCCTTTCAAGTGGTTGCAATTATTGAAAAGCTGCCACCGTCCGTGGGAATTTTAAGAACTATTTGAAGCCCAAGCGCAAGAAAATGAAGTTTGAAGACCTGATTGTTAGGCTCAGGATAGAGGAGGATAACCGCACTGTTGAGAAGAAAGGTTCACAAGGGTCCAGTTCAAGGCGAGACCAATGTGGTGGAACAAGCCCAGAAAGGAAAAAAGTGAAAGAATCGCAGCCAAAAAATCTTCCAGCGAGGCAAGATAATAAGGATGAGTCACGGCTAGGTGACTAAAAGGAATGATCATATCCACCGTAGTGATTATAGGGTCGCTCCCTATTAATTGTTGGCTGAACCGTTAAGTCATATCATTCTAAAATTGTAAAATTGATAATAACTCTGATATCAATAAATTCACAATAGCTTTGTTAATGGACGTATTTTTAACATGACAGGTGATGCATAAAAGGAAAAATTTGCTAGAATATGCATATGTCCTTCCTAAAATCACTTGCAAGCACAGTTAGCAAGCTCTGAAAGTTTTCGAAATGAGATCTGAAAAATATAAATATAAATTTCTTTTTCTAAAAATTATCACGCTCCGAAACCTGAGTCACATGAGCCACCCAAGAAAAGCCCATTTTATGATTTCAAGATCCACCAGAACCATCCGAGCCTGAACGGGTTCAAGAACGTAAACTAAAGCGAGCTTAAAACATTTGAAAAATGCACTTTCAAGAGATTATTTATGTAAAAGAATAGTCTAAAAGAATATGGTCACGTTTCCCAAGAGCCAAGTTTTGAAATAAACAAACAAAATTTTTCAAAAAAATGCCCAAACCACTTGATTGGTCAAAAGACCGGTCGAGCAGTTCTTGCAAGCTCATTGTTTTTCCCATCACCTTAAACAAAACAGAACACTTGCCTTGACCGCTCGATAAACCGCTTAAGCAGTTCGTCGACTGGTTTGACTCTGGACCAATTTTTTAAACACAACTTTTCTTCCCCAACACTAAACCATTTTCCAACATTTTTGAAAGCTTTCAAGACACGATCAAACCATATAAAATATACTAAAACAAGGTTCAAAATCCTCCCTTGAGGCAAAAGAGTTGATATAAGCATAAAACCAACTGAAAATGATAAGCATTTCATACAATATGAAAACATACAACCAACCTAGGGTTCCTCTCATGAGTATACAACATACATGCATTGTTAACAAGGCCTTAAGGCTTACAAAACATATGCTTTAAGTCCAAAACATGGGACGTTATTTATATGATCCAACAACAACAAAAAAATAAGACATTTAGTCTTTCGTCACCTCCGGGGCTCCGCTAGATCAATCCACGTGATCAAATTCACCTGAAATTTTTAAAATCCCACAACGTGAGTCAAAATCCAATAAAAATAAACTATTATGAATTAAAAGCATAACATGCAATCACGATTTATATGGACAGCTCGGCAACACAAATCTTAAAATGGTTTTTCATCCTTAAAACCACAAGTTTTCATATAATCTCATAGCGTCCAACAATTTAACAAACATAAACAACACGTTATTCTCCAACTAGGTTACCATAACTCACAATGATTCCTATATACTAACTATGTCGCACTAGGGACAAATATAACAACTATAGACTCTCACCCATTAGCCTAGGTCCAGGGCATCTAATGACCTACTAGGTAATTAATGACAAGTTATATACGGAGGTACAACAACAAATGCCTCCTACTAGGACAACTACTTCATTTACGGGGATTAACCCGAAGGAACGAAGTACCTACTTGCGCAAAATTTTTGGACTTTCACTGAGGAGCAATGGAGGCCCAAGTACACACATTGTTACGGCACATCTATAGAATCATTAAAAAGGCACACAGCCACGCACAAACGTCCAATGGCATTCAGTCATGTTGTCCATAAAACCATGGAGATCAACCAACATTTTCAAAGTGTTTTTACCATTTCAACCGAATCGTTTAAAAACCAAGGCTTAACCCCAATTGTTAGCTCAAAATCTCTGAAACCATGTTTTCATAATATATACTCAAATCCTTCTGGTTTTCAAACTTCTCCTTTTGAAAACCACGAACACACATGTCCACCAATTTTGTAATAAACCATAAAAACGCGTAACATGCCTTTGATCCCAACCAAACAAGGTTTAAACACAAAGTTAAGCATTTATAACATTTTAAAATGGTAAAAATGCATATAAATCATATATAACACCGTTTTAAAGAAAGATAGACAAGAATCCTACCACCAAGAGTTAAAAACTCGATGCTTTAAACACTAGCGAGAAATCGAAGTCGCCAAAACGAGATTTCGTTCGAATAAACGCGAAGCCCACAACGCGTATAATAAAGATCGACTATCCCAACGCTAAGAACCGAGCCCAAATCAAGCTAAAAGCTAGAGAGAAGGCAGAGGATATGGTTTATCTCCAAACAAGGAAGAGTGGACCCTTGTTGAGGATGACTTGGTTTAAAATCCAAGGCCACTAGCCGCCATATATATAACCCACGCAGACAAACCAATCGAGCAATTTTGCCGAGAAATTTTTTTAACTTTTTGCTGCGACGCCCGACAGGACCGGGATTGAAATTTACATGCACTCCAAACCAATACATGCATAAAACATATAAAAACATACTTTTCTATAACGATAACCGACACGTTACATATATACATAACAAAAACAAAAGAAACTGGGTCTCACAGAAATAGTTTATTTCTAAATTTTTTCATTGTTCATAAATGATAAATTTTCTAAGTGAAGATAAAAAAAGAGGCATCGGATGAGTTTTGACTCACTAGCCGGTCACGGATACCATTCTTGAAATGGGTCATGACAACTACCTTACTGTTTTATTTTATTAATAAATGTTATAATCAATTGCTCAAATCCTTTTTAACTTTCTTCCAATGACTTAAATTAATTGGCGCGTGATGTTCCAAAATTACTTTGTGGGCATCACAAAATTGTATCATAGTAGAGTGTGCGTAATTAATCATTTAAGTTGCAGTAATATTGTGTACACAGACAATTAACTATAAAAATTAAATCTTAACCCATATTATCAATATATATTATACAAAATTATATATATAGGAGGAAAATATTATTCGTTGTTTTTTGTCAGTAATGCTGCGGTGAATCTTTATTTCAAAAATCTTGGTTAGTGTCATTCTATTGGTGTAATTTAAAAAGAAAATCATTTTTACATTATTTATTTACACTAAAATTTATTACAGTTAATTTAATATAAATAAATGGTTATGATCAACTTTATATTATTTAATTGATTGCTTGTATATGTGATTGATTTTTACAAAGTACTTTCCTTTCAGTTATCTCATACAGGGTTTACTCTCTAGACCACTCTTGGTATTTATTTTTTGAGTTCGTTTGATAATTCGGACTAGATTAGATTGAATTGGATTGGATTAGTAGTGAGATGTGATTGGTAATGAAGTAGGATTAATTTTTTGTGTTTAAATTGAGTAGAATTAAATAACGAACTAAATAATGATTTGTTCTTGTATTAAGTTAATTTATTTTAAAATTAACTTAAATAAATTAAAAAGTTAAATTTTATGTTATTTATTTTAATATTTT
>JAULJZ010191533.1:0-20886 GCA_032270985.1 Heliamphora pulchella | reverse complement strand
AGAAAAGTTCTGGAAAACTTTTTTCTCTCTGTTAATTATCCATAGGTCTACCAGAAATTTGACAAGATGCTGATGACAAAATTAAAGAAATAATTGTGTGGAATGAGCATTAATTGATGTTGAACCAACCGCTCCAAGTTGACGCTCCGAGGGAGGAGATTGGCGTAGTACAGTAAGGTAGCGACGGTGGCCGCCGGCTCAATCACCATTCCTGTTATTAGCCTCGCCACTGAACCAAACATCAATGGCATCATCACAGACTGCAATGCAATGCACACATTTATCAAACCACCAAAATCAATAATGCATATATATATATATATATATATATACTAATATTAAAAAGGAGAGCATGTATTTAATGTGAGGAAGCTTTTGCGAATTTTATGTATACCAAAAACGGATCCAAAATTTAAGTACATAGATTTTAATTGCAAATTACTATTTCCTACCGATAAAATAATGCGTTATTTAAACAGCACTGTCTTATCGATAAAATATACTGATACGTGACCTAGATTTGTGCATCGAACTGATATATATATATTCTATTCCTTTGAATAGTATTTAAATTAGCTGTGCATCGAGTGTTCTGATCTATTTGAGAGAATGAAGGTTGACTAAGATCGGAAAAGGAAACAAAATAGAGAGAGAGAGAGAGAGAGAGAGAGAGGCGGAATTCGTACCATGATTTGGATTGGGAAAGGTGAGATCGATGGCGTGAAGGAATCAGGAATGAAGAAGAATCATGTAAGCATTTTAGAAAGGGAGAAAGAGGGAGAGAGAGGTGGTTGTACTTTACTGAGTTGGTGTTTGTGAATTGTGCAACCGTCAATCTTCAGCTGACGTTCAGACCTACTATTCCACGCGTCAATTTCAAATTGCAGAAACGGACCGGTGTTATCTCCGGTAC
The DNA here is from genome assembly GCA_032270985.1 of Heliamphora pulchella. Classification (NCBI taxonomy): domain Eukaryota; kingdom Viridiplantae; phylum Streptophyta; class Magnoliopsida; order Ericales; family Sarraceniaceae; genus Heliamphora; species Heliamphora pulchella. The sequence continues at coordinate 19,973 of JAULJZ010191533.1, read as the reverse complement.
GATTCAATTGGGTTAATATTGCGTTTAAAATGGGTTCATTTTAATTGTTTGTATTATTTATTTTTTTGTTTTTAGTGTTTAAATTATTTATTAAAAATAAATTAATAGAATATTGTTTAAGGCACTGTTTGGGATAACGTTTTCTGTAATTTTTTGACTTTTTTTATCTTTTTAGAATTTTTTTATTATTTTGGTACAATTCATCATATCAAACAAATCTAAAAATATAGTCATTTTAGCTATAATTTAAACATATTCATTATAGATGAAAAAAAGTCTTAAAGTGATTTTTTCATTTTATATGAATTTTTTTTATTTTTTAGTCTATTTTTTTTATTTTTTTTCTTCTTCATAGTGAATTTCTTTTTAAAGTATCATTATTTAAATTAGTGTAAAGTCTTTTACTAAAAATAAAAAATCTTAAAAAACTATTCCAAATATTAAGTACCTAAAAATCACTTCTTTACTAGAACAAAAGTACGGTGTCTAAACTTCATTAATTATCATTTCAACACAAATGAAAATCACTGACATAATTAATATTGTCTATTTTGGTGAATTTTACTTATTTATTTATTAATTAATTTATTTATTAGTAAATAAATTAAATTCTATTTAAGTAAATTTATTTGGATAGTTTGTGACTTATTTACTTATAAGTCAGTTATCCAAACGAACTTATTTGCTTATTTGCTTATAAGCCAGCTTATTTGACTTATAAGCTAGTTTACTAGCTTATTTGGTTACACAAACGAGCTTATTCGCTTATTTTCTTATTTTTAACTTATAAGTCAATAAGTAAATAAACAATGTTACCCAAACGAGGCCATTGTTCGATCAATTTAATTCTTTTGCAAAGATGATTTACATCTATACAATATATTATTGCAAAATGGTATTAGTTCTTCGAACTTGAAACTCTAAATCTAAAATTTTAAAAATTTTGAACCTATAAAAATAAAAAATTACACATGTAAGTTAGTTATTGTTCTTTTAATCATTAATAATTATATGATTAATATGGTTACATCGTTTAATTCTTTTGTACTACATTTTATAAACATTATATAATAAAAAATAAATCAAATGTTAATACTATTAAAAATGTACTTTTAAATTATTAATTTACAAATACTAATTTATCAACATAATTTAAAAAATATTTATAGTAAAAATAACAAACATTCTTAAATTTCTATATCTTTAATTATTTGTAACTTTTTTCATTTGCTCTTCTACTATATTCTATTAGCATTATATATATATAAAAAGTAAGTTATCTATCTACTAATTATAATATCACAAAATACCCTTATGTCTTTGAGCTCAAAACTCTAAATATAATTTTTTAAAATTTTAATTTTTTTTAATTCTAATAATAACATATAGCATTCTATGACTGGTTATATTAATTATACTAAAAAATTATATTCAAATATTTAATTTAAGATTTTATGACTATCTAATTTTAGGATATATCCATACCAATTTATTTCACATATATAATTTCCTATCATTTCTTTATTCATTTCTAATTGCTTAAATTAGACATATTTTCTGCCAATTTACCCGATTTTCTGAAAATGTATATTTTTTAAAATATATTTTGTACGAATTTACATGAGCTTCCTACCAATTTGCTAAAAATACATTTTCAACCAATATATTCTTTTTTCATTTGACAACCATATGTCAAAAATATCTATATATCTATATAGCTATGTTTATTATTTTAGCAAAATATTCTAATCTCTTTATGCTCTAAGTTCTCAATTTATTTTTAAAATTTTTTTTATAAAAAAGTTCATAATACCTTTGAGTGATTGGTCCAAAATTTAATTTTTTAATTAATGTTAATTATTTATTTTAATTAATTGAGATAATTAATTAATTAAATTTGAACAAGTTTTCAAAAAACATGTTTCCAAAAAAATCCCCATTTGGCTAAATTAAGTAAATTGTCTTCTAATTTTGAACAAATTTTCAAAAATGTAACTAGATAATTGATTATAAAGAATATATCTCTATTAATTTGAACCTGTTTCAAAAACTATGTTTCTAAAAAAATATATTTTTCAAATTTTTACTTTATTTTTAGAAAAAATTGAAGATCTTTTTGTGGGATTGGTCCAATATCTATTTTTAATTAAAGTTTATTAATTTAAATTTAAACCAATTTTTAAAAAATTCTCATTTGAGCAAAATCAATTATATTTTTCTATAATTTTGAATCAGTTTTACAAATATTGTTATCTAATTAAGTATAAAGTATATATACCTAAAAATCTGAACAAGTTTCGAAAAAAAATATTTTCAAAGAAGTATGTTTCTCAAATCTTTAGTTTTTTTAAAAAATAAATTCGTTATCTCTTGTGTGATTTTTCAAACTTTTATTTTTTAATTAAAGTTAATTATTCATTTAAATTAATTGTGGCAATTTAAGGAAGCAATCAAGTGGCCAACAATTAATTTGGATTTTTAAAAATTATTTTAAAAACCTATCAACAGATTTATTCCATAATTTATGAGAATTTTGTTTCTTTATAGACCTCCTCATAATCAAATATATAGTAAGTATTTTTAAAATAATTACTTTTTTATTTTTGGCAGATCCATAATAGTGGATTTTTTAAGATAGTTCCAAAAAATAAATTAATATATAATTACTTTGTAAAAAATATTATTTATGCATAATTAAGAGAAAAATTCACCCTTAACTATATGCATATAAATTATTTTTAATATTAATTTAGAAAAATATAAATGAAAAATACGTAAAATCAAAACATAATTAATTAGTGGGAGTGTTTGAGAATGCTACTGTTAGTAACTTACAGATTGTAGTTTGTAGCAGAAGTTGTGAATACTTGGTAAAGATTGTAACTTGTAACTGAAATAGAAAAAAAAATAATTAAAAATTATAGTAGCCGTTATTGGTGTTTGAAAGAACTTATAACTTATAATTAAAATTAGTAACAGAAGCTTTGCTAAACACTCCCAATAAAACCTAAAGCAAAATAAAATTTAATGAACTCAAAACTATACACATAATGAAATTAGATTTAACGCTATTTATAATCAATATAAACTCAATAAAATATAATTTTTAGAGAATAATTTTACATTGAAATTGTCGTTCTAACAAATGGTAAAAAAGAAAATTTGAATAATTTTTATTACACACAAATAAAAAACATATATCTCAAAAATATAATTATAATGCAGTACGACGTTGCGAATTTTTTATGAAAAATACTACATAATGAGGGCTTGTTTGGGGCAAAAAATAGTGATTTTTTGAAAATAAAAAATATTTTTAAAAATTTATTTTGACTCCTCAAACATGTTGATGTTTCCTCCTACCAAGCACGTGGGGTTAACGTGTTCGTGCCCTAGACTCTGCCCCTGGTTCAATGCACAGTGTCTAAAATCTACTTCGAGTCCTCCCGATTAACACCGTCCATAGAACACCCTCTAAACCGTGCATAGCATGAATTCACTACTAGTATAAAAAACAATAAAACAGACGGTTGGACTCATTAGAGTTGGCTCATTTTAAATTCAAAATGAGCGTAACTGGATTAGTCCAGGAAAAAAAAACACTTGGAGCTCTTGAAAATATTGACCTCGTCTAGGCTAATTTGTATAATTTTTACTTTTTTTTAAATTTTTTTTCAAATAATTTGGAATCAATAAATTGTAAAAGTAAAAAAAAAAACTTCGACCAAAAAGATAAAAAAAACTTACTAAAAATAAGAATAAATAAGATAAAATCAATTTAATTAGCTTATTTTGAGTAATTTTTATTTTTATGATATTTTGTTAATAAAACTTAAATTTTAAAGTTGTCTCCATAATTTGAACTCAAAAAATATAATAGATTAACCAAATAATAAAAAAATTACTAAAATAATAAATAAATAAAATAAATAAGCAAATAGACCAATAATCCATGCATACAAGGCATGTGAGAATATCGAGATATAAAAATCACAAAACATATCCAACTTGGATCTAGTTTATGATAAAATAAAAGAATTTAACTTCTCTTTATTTTTTGATTTTTTAAGATTTTGATTAATTTTTTTCCTTTTCAATTTATTTAGATAAAAGAATCAAAAACTAAACTTTTTAATACTATTTTTTTATTTTTTCGGATTCGTTTAATGCATAAAGATGAGAGCAATCAAAACCTCCTTGCTGCTAGAATCAACCCCATTGCATGCACCATCCCCACTCACAAAATAAACATTTATGGGTGATTTTAAATGTACACATAATAAAAGTTACGAAATTTTTTAAAAAATTTTTAAAAAATTATGTAAAAAGAAAAAATGGCTAAAAGTTTTAAAATTGAAAAACGAGATTTTTTAATTTTTTAGGCTATAAGTAAAAAGGCAAAAAATTTAACTTTAAGCCACATTAAAATCGGTTATCAAATGAGGCTTAAATTAGAGGATAAAGAGGTGGGAAAAGAAAGGCGGCTTGATAATCAATGTAAATTGAGTGAAATTAATAATAAAATAAAATTCGTATAACAATTATTAATAAGTTCGAATTAATAATGAAATTTGAGTAGATTTAAATATTTAGTTAATTTTTGATTTTGATTAGATCATGGATCCATAATTTATTTAATTTATACATGTAAAATTAAATTAAATTTATTACTTTTTAATTTTATTATTGTATTAAATAAATAATAAACAAATCATTATTCTTCATCTCTTCCTAGTGAGTACTCTCTATCTGTTTCATTTTTCTTTTCTTTTTCTCTTTTTATTTTTATTTCTTTATTTGTCTTTCCCTAATTTGTATTTCGCAAGTCGAAAATGCCATGACAACCAGACTGACCGCTTCTCTCCACACTCCTTATAATCGTTTTTTTTTTTTAAACTTTTTAACTAAAAAATAAAAAATAACTTAATTAGAAGCAAGTCACCAATCAGGACCTATTTTTTCCTTGATTCAAGATGCCAATTTAATAACAAAGATTGCATAAACATGTTCTGCACGTCAATTGTTGCTATCTTCTCTTTTGATTAATGTTAGGGTGGAGAAACCTTGGCAATTCAGTGGTTCATAGTCTTAATTTAATATAGGTTTCTCACTCAGTGGTTAGCGGTTCGAGTTCCCCCACCCCATTTCTCCCTACCCATATACTCCTGATCAAAAAAAAAATATTAGGGTAGAGTTCTTTTTTAAAAAAAATTATAAGAGTATCTACTTTTTTTTTTATGCATGTTGAACGGCACCCAACTAGATTTACTACAAGACTTTTGAATATGCAAAACAGTTATATTGCGTGCACAGATAACTAATAACTGACCCAATCACAGATAGATACAAAAATTAAGACTCTTATAGACAAAAACAAAAGTTAAGACTCTCATCCGTAAACGTCTTTAACTTTTGTGTTTGTTTGTGGTTGGATTAATAATTAGTTATTTGTGCAAATAACATTTATTATATGCAAAATTAGGCTAAACATCCCTCTTAGCGTACTTGGGTAATCAACTGTAAAGCCCTCAAAAAGCAGTGGCGGAACCATGATTTTACCTTTGAAGAGGCCAATGCTCATGAAAAACGCAAAAAAATATATATATATATATTTTTTTACATAAAATAATGTAAATATATATATAAAAAAATATTTTTAAAAAAATTTAGGGGACCTTCGTCCCAGCCAGCCCCTATCCGGCCCTGCAAAAGAGCCTCACTCGCTAACAAATTGACAAATTGTATAAAATTCTCAAGTTTAGTTAGCTCTAAACCCTTTCAGATAGCCCAAAGTTTTGCCACAAAACTTACTGTTTTACTGATGTAGCACTTAAATTACGAGCAATACGTCCAGTTTCTGTCAATCCTTCTAAGCTTACAGGGGCTCTCCATTCACAGAGAGGCAAAGCTAGAACTCTAATATTTGGGGGTCAATTTGATTTGAGAGAGTGAATTAAATGGAAAAATATTTGTGCAACATAAAATATATAAAATATATTCAAAAAATTCAAAAATTTATTGATTGTTAGCATTTGGATCATACGTCAAGTTGGCAATCTGTTTGAAAAATACACATGATTTTTTTGTGATATTTCATTTTATGTAAAAAGTTTTTTTAGTTGAATACACTAAGTTATTTATGAAAATTTTGAAATAATTTAAAATTTAAATACTTATATTGCAAGATTTGCTTGACGAGTTGATAGACAGATCGGTTGGTGAAAAGACAGATTGATCAGTTAAAAGACAGATCGATTGGTCTGTATATATAGATACTGCAATCTATTGAAGACAGTTTGATGCATTGCTTGATACGGATCAATCACCGACCAATCAGTGGTAAGACCGATCAATCGATCTGTTTTGCGAGACTGGTTTAAATTGTTGTTAGGGGCCGTAGTCCTTTTGGGTATTTTCTCTCTCCAACTTTTGTGAGCTTTCAAGAAGAAGCTTATTTGAAATTTTGTTCACATCTCACTTGAATACATATTAGATTTTAGGGCATTTAAGAAAATCATCAAATATGACGCTTTTATCATTTTAAGTAGTTCATGGTACATCTTGAGTGGATTCTCAAGGTACAAAAGTCTGACCTGAATTCAATCAGCAGTTAAGTACGATTTGGTGTATGTAAACTCGGTAAGAATAAGCTTATATCTGTAGGTTATGAATTTAATAGTAGTTTTGTATGATTTCTTGTAACTAAAACTTATTCATCGTGCTTGATTTATTTGAACTTAGATTAATTCCATAATTTTTACCCAAATTGGGGTTTATCACATACAAATCTTGTGCCTTGTATTGTTGTGTTTATTTACTTATGTGATTGGGTGTGATATATTAATTAGTACAAATAAAATAACTTCTTAAAAAATTAAAAATTGGAGGGCCTACACCCTCCGTTCCCCTCCTTACACCCCTACATCAACATTGATTTTTTCTAGCCAGTTTTGGAGGGATTCCATTTTAGGGTTCGATTGTCAATTAGTTTAAAAGTTAATAATTTTTTAATTTTTTTAATATTTTTAGTTAAAAAATTAAATTGGGTTTAAATAGGTTGTTTGATAATTTAGTTTTTAAGGTAATTTTTTTTAAATTGGTTGTTTAGATAAAAGCTAACTTTTATATTTTTTATTCAAAATGGACAATTTTACCCTTCTATATATTGAATATTAACAATTATATATAATTAATAGTGGTAGTAAATAATTATGAATACGAAATTTTATTGTATTTTAAAAGTGGTATGAGTTTAAATAGAATATTATAAGAATTTGTGTTTTGATTTAATTTTTTAATTTTTTAATCTTTTCACTTTTTTACCAAAAAAATAACCTTAACTTATAGCATTTTTGGCCAAAATTGCTAATCGGGGTCTTTAGTGTGACTAGATTACCATTTGAGCTCAACATCAAAATCATAGCAGCCAAAGCTTGAAATACACAATACTTAGGCCTCATTTGGCAATTGGCTTTAAACTAGTTTAAAGTTAAGTCTTTTGTTTTTTTCTTAAAGTATTAAAAACCAAAAAGTCTCGTTTTTTAATTCAAAAGTTTTTAGCTTTTTTATTTTTTACATAATTTTTTTAATATTTTTTAAAAATATTATAACTTTTATTATATAAATTTATTTTTATAAAAAATATATTTTTAAAATATAGTCGTCAAAATTTATCAAATAAAATTTATATTGAATATAAAATTATTTAAAAATAAATTTTTAAAAATTATAACAATTTTAAGCAATTTTTTTATTTTAACTTAAAATCACCTAATACCTCTTTTAAACAAAATTTTAATTTTTTAAACTTAAAGTAGGTTGTCAAACAAACCTTACCACAATGAATGAATCAATGAATTGCTTTGCTTCTTTTTAGGTTCACATCTATCCGCTGCACTGAGCCCCATGGAGAAAAAGCTATGCCGACGTCGAGGTTTTAAAATATACCACCGGAAAAAACAGAATACACGATATTCCAATAACAAAAATTACAAAAATTAGATCATAGTCGTTCATTTTTATCGGACTCTAAAGCTGTGTAAATAGATGGCCAAGATCTGATTTATGTGATCGGTAGTTGTATAAATATGGCCAGACTCCCAAACGACTAAGTTTCATTACTAGCATTTTGGTAAATAGAAAGATTTTTGTTTTTTTGTTATATTTTTTTATTTAATTTGTTATTAAATATGAATTGAATGGGGAAGTAAACCCTGTTAAACCTTTCGATGAATGAAACTCTGCGAGCCATAAATAAATGTGTTAATTTTTTTATTTTTTTTACAATTATTTAATTTGTTATTAAATATCTATTGAGGACGGGAATCAACCTTGTTAAACCCTCCGGAAGATGAAACTCTGCTAGGCATAAGTAAATATATTAATTTTTTTTTTATTTTTTTATTATTTGATTTGTTATTAAATATCTATTTAGAGAGGGAATTAACATCTCATATTTTAGTTTTTTAATTTGTTCGTGCTAAATAAATTCTACGGGCGGAGGATTAAATTTTAATTTAAAATTTTGAATTTACTATTTATGATTTGACACGCGACTTCCGTGAGAGAAATATGAAGCTTTGAATTTCATTACTATTTATGATTTGACTCTACACATTTGAGAATTTTGACATGAGTTATATTTACGATTGAAACTTGTTTTGTGAAGATATTTTTTTTATAAATTATTTAATAATATATTAAATATCTATTCAGGAAGGAAATCAACCATGTTAAACCCTCCGGGGGATGAAACTCTGCTAGGCATAAATTAATATGTTAATTAATTTTTTTTTCTTTTTTTTTAATTATTTAATTTGTTATTAAATATCTATTGAAGGGGTCTCTGTGAACCCTGTTAAACTCTCCGGGGGATGAAACTTTGCGAGACATAAATTAAATTATTAAATAATTTGTTTCGTATTTTTTTTATCAAATGCATTCCATGGAAATATACACTGTAAAATGTGAAATGTGCAAATAAAATTTTTGAACATCTCATTTGCTTACAACATTACCCTTCTCATATGTAATTACCTCTCTACTTTTATCAGTATTTTTAACACTCATTATTACATTTCTTAATTATTAGACAGTTCTTGATGGTTCACGATAACATAACCCCTTCTCTCCACTTCATCTTTCCAAATTCCAACCTCAGAAACGGATAGTCCATGGTCCAACTCCGTTATACCAACTCCTCATCGTCATATATCAATCTCGGACACACTTGGATGATCTCTGCGTTCATTAATGACTAATCCAGATTCTCCAAAATCTCCAATCAACAGATTGGACCTCTTTTTCGGTAAACGAAGAGACATAGACCGGGCGAGAATTGGAACAGCACTACTTAGGGCACAATGCCAAACATCAACATGTTCTCTATTATATTTTTTTGACATCACATTGATAGGCGGTGGTCTCATTACAGAATCTTTCGACATCTCACTAGCAGAATACTTCAGATAACCCTTCACTTTACAATATGTAACACCCATTTTGAGATTAGATTCTTTCAGGCGATACTTGACCACCCATAGTGCCTATTTATCATTAATAGAATAATATCCAATCCCATAATAAATTAACTCACACTGACAATCTACGGGGAATACAAAATAAGCCTACAGACTGTCATTGCCATCTAACCTCCGGTGCTACACATTTACTCTGACCAACCCACTGGCATTGGGAGCACATAAAGATGAATATTTTATCCACCTTAATACTCTTGTGACCATATCTCAATTTCAATTGATAAAACAAATTAGACAATGCAAGTTCTATTGAAGTGAAATCACTGGCTGATACACTTTCCACAACACCTGTTTTTATATCGTCTACCTCCATTAACCTAAACATTACAATACAACAAAAGAGGCATTAATTTACCCCCTGACATAAATAAACTAAACAGTCTTAAAATATACCTCACATCTTAAGGTGTGTTTACAATCTTTAGAACTAACAGTAGCAGCCATCAAGTACAGAGCCCCCTTCTGAATACTTTTCACGTTTTCTAACAACGTGTTTTTATAATCTGTCAACACATCAATAGGACAGAAGCAATCCACAACTTCTAGGCCATGCCAAACATATTCATCCTCATTTCCGCCGATAAGCTTATACCTTAATTTCTTCAGCATCCAGAATCTATCGGACTGATCCGGGTCCACTATCCAAGTCCCTGGGTTACCCTCACCAACACCAATGAAAATCTTGTCCGGTGTCGGAACAGTATCAGATGGGGCGTTGTCACTTACAATGAATAATAAGATGTGTTGTACCTTATCAAGTTTCTTCGCCTCAACCCCCAGAGATATATTTCCAATTAATTTTATCCTCTTCAAAATAAATTTATCTGATTAGCAATCAGGCATCGTACCCCCTTTGCTTATCGGAGAATCAGTCATCTGGGAGGTAGTAGATTTAAGCGTAATTATCGTGGACGTGCTCCCTATCGTCCTTATGCTTTTCGCAGACGTTATGTGCAGAATATTCTCAAATATATTAAAAGGATTAAGAGGAGTGCCAAGAAACTGCAAGTATATGATGAACAGATGAAGGAGATATTTTTTAATAATAAAGGTGTGTCGAGGTTGCTTAATAGAATTGATTTGGGAAATAAGAGGTCTGATCGCAAATCAGATAAAATTGTTCTAAAAGGGATAAAATTAATTGGGAATGTATCTCTGGGGGCTAAGGCAAAGAAGTTTGATGCTGTACAACACATCCTATTATTCATTGTAAGTGACAATTCCCCATCTGATACTGTTCGCACTCCGGATAAGATGTTTATTGGTGTTGGTGAGGGTAACCCAGAGACCTGGATAGTGGACCCAGATCAGTCCGATAGATTCCGGATGCTGAATAAACTAAGGTATAAGTTTATCGGTGGAAAGGAGGATGAATATGTTCGGCATGGACTAGAAGTTGTGGATCGCTTCTGCCCTATTGATGTGTGGACAGATTACAAAGACACACGTTGTTAGGAAACATGAGAAGTATTCAGAAGAGGGCTCTGTACTTGGTGACTGCTACTGTTAGTTCTAAAGAGTGTAAATACACCTTAAGATGTCAAGTGTATTTTAAAACTATTTAGTTTATTAATGCCATGGGGTAAATTAATGCCTCTTTTGTTGTATTGTAATGTTCAGGTTAATGGAGGTGGACGATATAAAAATTGATGTTGTGGAAGGTGTATTAGCTAGTGATTTCACTTCAATAGAACTTGCATTACCTAACTTGTTTTATCAATTGAGATTGAGATATGCGCACAAGAATATTAAGGTGAATAAAATATTAATTAAATATTCACTTTTATGTGCTCCCAATGCCAGTGGGTTGGTCAGAGTAAATGTGTATGACCGGAGGTTAGATGGCAATGACAGTCTGCAGGCTTATTTTGTATTCCCCGTAGATTGTCAGTGTGAGTTAATTTATTATGGGAATGGATATTATTCTATTAATGATAAACATGCACCATGGGTGGTCAAGTATCGCCTGGAAGAATCTAATATCAAAAGGGGTGTTATATATTATAAAATGAAGGGTTATCTGAAGTATTCTACTTGTGAGATGCTAGAAGATTCTGTAATGAGACTGCCGTCTATCAATGTGATGCCAAAAAAATATAATAGAGAACATGTTGATGTTTGGCACTGTGCCCCTCTAGTAGTGTTGTTTCAATTCTCTCCCCGTCCATGTCTCTTCGTTTACAGAAAAGGAGGTCCAATTTGTTGGTTAGAGATTTTGGAGAATCTGGATCAGTCATTGATGAACGCAGAGATCGTTCAAGTGTGTCTGAGATTGATATACGAAGAGAAAGAGTTGGTATAACGGAGTTGGATCCTAGACTGTCCGTTTCTGAGGTTAGAATTAGGAAAGATGAAGCGGAGGGAAGATGTTCTGTTATCATGGACCCTCAAAAATAGTCTAATATATTAAGAAATATAATAATGAGTGTTAAAAATTGTGATAAAAGTAGAGAGGTAATTACAGATGAGAAGGGTAATATTGTAAGCAAATGAGATGTTCAAAAATTTCATTTGCACATTTGACAATTTACAGTGTACATTTGCATAGAATGCATTTGTTAAAAAAAATTAAAATTATTTTTTTAATAACATAATGTATGCCTCGCAGAGTTTCATCCCCTAAAGGGTTTAACAGGGTTCATTCCCTCTCTGAATAGATATTTAATAATAAATTAAAAAATAAAAAAAAGAAAAAATTTTACCATGTAGATTTATGCCTCACAGAGTTTCATCCCCTAGAGAGCTTAATATGGTTCACATTCCTCCCCGAATAGATATTTAATAATAAATTAAATAATTAAAAAAAAATAATTAGCATATTAATTTATGCCTCGCAGAGTTTCATTCCCCGGAGGGTTCAACATGGTTGATTCCCTCCCTAAATAAATATTTAATAATAAATTAAATAATTAAAAATAAAATAATTTTAAAAAGAAATAAAATAAAAAATTCACCTCATTAGTACAACTATTATTGTAACCCATTTCTACGAAGTGTCATGTCAATGCATAGTATATATTAATTTTGAATTTCAAAATTCAAACCTCCCGTTAGCATAATATATTTGGCACGGACAAATTTAATTCCAAATGAAATGCTCAGAAATTTAACTATCACATTTTACCACTCACATTAAACAAAATTAATAGATGTTTTCATTAATAAATTAAAGAAAATAACATATTAATTTATGTCTCGCAGAGTTTCATCCCCTTGAGGGTTTAACAGGGTTGATTCCCTCCTGAATAGATATTTAATAATTTTTTAAATAATTAAAAAATAAAATAAAAAATAACAGTTATCTGTCTATTTACCAAAATACCATTAATAAAACGTAGTCTTTTGGGTCCCTATATCTCCTCTGGTGGGTTCTATGGAAGTTCTCATCTAGGGGCTCAGGCTTTACTGGTAATACTATAAGTGAGAAGAATGAGTATAGAGAAGGGATGTTTTGTGAATATTTTTATTTTATTTTTTTATTTTTTTATTAATATTTAATTTATTATTAAATATCAATTGATAGGGGGATGGAAATCCTGTTAAACCTTTCGGGGGATGAAACTCTGCGAGACATAAAATGTTAATTATTTTTTATTTTTTAATTATTTAATTTACTATTAAATATCAATTGATGGGGGAATGTGAACCATGTTAAACCCTCCAGAAGATGAAACTTGCGAGGCATAAATATATATGTTAATTAATTTTTTATTTTATTTTTCTAAACATTTAATTTATTATTAAATATCTATTCAGAAAAGAAATCAACCATGTTAAACCATCCGGGGAATCAACCCTGTTACACTCTTAAGCAATCCACCTTAAGAGTGTAAATATACCTATTTCTTTCCACATTTTTCCCTTTGAACGAAGGAGACATCGAACCCATTGGTAATAATTGTTGCGGGAGGTGTATCAGAGCTTGATGAGAGTCCCCTTTATGGTATCTGTCCCAGGGAGGCGTAAACAAGGCAAGAGGAAGTTGACTTTCAATGCATTGGTAGAAAGGAGAAAGAACACCAAGGCATTACTCTTTGAATGTTGGTCCTAGCCCGAATTGCTTAGTGGAAGCAATGAGACCTAATTTCCAAGGAACTATGGTTTCAAAGTGGATTAGAGGTTTTCGTTGTGCGATCAGGTTTTTCACTTATTTGGCGACACTATTAAGGTCTTTGGCAGTGGCTTGGAACGTTTCGTAGCCATAAACAAGAGAAAAAGGAAGCGAAGAGATTGGCAGAGGAAGGATTCAGAGAGAACAAGAAAGTGGCGTTGTAAAAGAGAAGGCTATAGAGAGAGCGATTAAAAGAGGAATGAGATCATGAGGTAAGGAATAACGGCGAAAAATCAGAAGGAATATTCAAAGACTCCCTTTATGGAATCTCGAAGGACTCTTTGAAGAGGGCAATGTTCGGGCCGTATGTGAAAAAATATAAAGGAGTAACTGATTTCCTAGGAAATAAGGGGTTAATTATTTAATGATGATTAGGTGGAATATTATCCAACAGAATAAAAATGTAAAATTAAAAAAGAACACGTGTCATCGTGGGAGCAAATAAAAAAAATCAATTTTTGAAGTAAATCAGGAGAATAATTAAGGAAATTGGTTTGTGGAAAAGACATGTGGCAATCAACAGAGAAATAAAATAGATTAGTTGCAAATTAAACGGAGCAGAGGACACGTGTCAGCTAAAAAGGAAGTCAAAGTGGGCCATTATCCGTTGGAGAAAAAGAAGGCACTAAACATGACATGCAATTATAAGGATGATTATAAAAGCAAAAATTGGCAAAGGAAAAGGACACACATCAACACATCTCAAAAGCCTCGAGTTTATTTTTATTGTTTTATCTTGTAGTTACATAACTTTCCATTTTCAAGTATGAATTCATTAGTTCGTCCTCATTTTATTTCCATTTACTAGACTTAGATTTAATTTCTGTTCTCATTACGCGTAATTTTAATCATAATCATTATTTTACTTCGTACTTCATTAAATACAATGTCATTTCAAATTTAGTTTTAATTTCTATTCATTTGTCTTGCAAAATTTCATTTATTCTAATTCAAAAGACACTTGAAAATTGTTAAAATCCTCTTCGTTGAGGCAAAAAATCAACCAGTAGCTTTTCATTTCGAGGTACACACAATTCGTCTTGGTTTAAAGTCAGTTTGACGCAATTTCAAATATAATTAGACGCATTCGTTCTAGCACGCCCGCACCACATTATTAAAGTCCTGAACATAATTCAGCGTGAACAACAACAATTTCATAAAAAATTACAAATTTACAAAATTAAATATTTATTAATTGAATTAAATTGATTGGGAACTATAGTCAAGACATATAATCGATCGCTATTTTTCTTTAAAAAAAAAGATATCGTTACCCGACCGAACAATAGGAAAACCCAATTAAGTTGATGGAATTGAGTCGAGCGTTTTAAATGGATCGCATTTATTCTAGCCAACAAATATTTTGTATAAAATATTTTCTGTATTTTTTGTGTTTAGTAAATGAGTTAATTTTGGCAAAAAAACAAGATTTTTTTTTTAATTTTTCAAAAGTTATTTTTTTTTGCAATTAATTAGATATACTACTATCACATCACTATCATTATTTTATCATCACAACCAACACCACTGCCACCACTACACCCCCATCACCAAGTCACTACTCACCACGGTTGTCTCCATCATCTCCACCACTATCTCCGACCACCATCCCACTACTGGTCCCACCAACACCACAATAACTATTAATATCATTATTTTTGGAGATGCAAACCAAATTAATATACAAAATATTTTTATCAAAACAGACAAAACTATAAAAACAAATGCTAGTTGTACCTAACTTTTTGACAGAATTAAATCATTGAAGGGATTGCATTGTGAAGTAGTATAGAAGGGAAGTAAGAGCCCGTTTGATAATAATTGTAGAATGGGTGGGATTTATAGTGAAGTGGAATTAGTGTATAGATTGATAATGGGGTGAGATTAATAACGAAGTGGTAGTAGTTTTTTATGTTTGATTTAGGTAAGATTGGGCAATAGACTAGATAAATTCATAAATTCATGTTGATTTGGGAGGAATTGATAATGTGGGATATAATTATATTTGTTAATTTCTAATATTATCTTTGTATTAAATAAATAATAAAACAATCTTTTTAATTTATTGGATTTGTTTCATTTTTATTATTTTTTTAAAATCATTTAAATTCAATAAGATGATTTTTATTAATCTTTTAAATCTTTTAAATTCATTTTATGATTTTAAACGTATAATTTGTTAAGATGGCTCATTAAGACAGCTTAGCTTATTAATATACTGATCGAGTTTGGATTGTTTGTATATTCGGGAAATACTTAACATAGGAGCAGTGGTTAGTATCAGTTGAGTTAGTTGGAAAGACAGCTGGAAGCTTGAGTCTGTTATTAGTTTGTTGAGTCGGTTATGATTTGAGAGATGTAAACTTAAATCGGTGGTTAGTAGTTAATAGCTCAATATATGTATATATAAGAAGGTATGTGAAGGAAAAACAAAGTAAGGAGAAAAAAATAAAAAGAGAGAGAAGAAAACAGAGGAAGTTTCTTAGTTGTAATGAAGATCAATTTTCTCGTTTGTGTATGAAATTCTTCATAACTTACCATTTAAAATGCTAATAAAAATCATTTAAAACCATTTAATGGGATGGCAATCTTTCTCCACATGTGCAAAACAAAGGATGTTTAGCTAAAAGTCCAGATTTAACAGCCAAAACAATTAATGATTCAGATTTAACAGCGAAAACGACGTTATTTTTTTAAAATTAAATCTAAACCATTGATTGTATTAGATTTCACGTGTCATCATCCTAAGGTGCAAAGAAGAGGAGTCGCACCCTTCACACTTCTTTTGAGCATCTTTTGCGCGTGAACTTTAACGGAGCCAGCGTCTTCTCCTCTCCATCTCCACCGGCAACCACCGCGTCGTTTCGCAAAATTATAATCTTCTCCTCTCCATCTCCATTGCCAATCACCGTGCTGCCTCCTCCCCCTCCATCGTCGACTGGTGGCGCACCATCTCTTTTTACACCGACCAGATCTGTCACGCCCCAAACTTCGAGCCTTGTGAAACACCTACAACAACTGGATAAAACCCAACCCGAGAATACACACTCAAAGATAAACCATACATGCAATGTATATAAACACCAAACGGCAACATTACACGGCTCTAACACCCGAAAAACAAGTTACAACATACATGTAACAAAAAGAACAAAAAGGAATAATACAACTCTTCCGCCTTTTCTGCACCTCTTGATCAACTTGCGTGACCGGTACTTGAAGAAAAATCAAAATCCCACACCGTGAGCCAAAGCTCAGCCGATTCTAAATAACACGTGCGATATAAGCTAAACATGCTAGGAAAACGAGATGCAGTTTTCAACTCTCTTTCAAGCCATAAAACTAGTTTGAAAACAGTTTTAGATCACGACTCATCAGAGCCAAAAAAAATATTTTCACATGCGATGGGAAAACGAGGATAAAAACCATTTTTTGACTCGTCAGAGCCTTGAAAACGATTCCAGTATTATGACTCCCGCAGGCCGTTAATACAGTATTTCGACTCCCGTAGGCCGATAATACAGTTTTTAAGAAAATTGGTCTATCCGTCCGAATATGCAGTACATGTAATCCATGAATCTTCTCGAATTTTCACCGAAAGACCGCTGCCCCAACTAATGCATCTTCTCGGACTTTAACCGAAGGACGACCGCAGCCCTAATCGTGCGCACACACCGGCTTTCGCAGCCTACCTCATACACCGGCACACGCACACGAGCATCATCAACCAGGATTTACATCTACTGGATCACAGATTTATCTAATCCATTTCATACACATGCAAATCTAAACCAGGATTTAAAGCATATAACCATGTATCAACACGACGTTTCCCAAACCATGTCACATGTCTATAAAACTCTAAGTTTTAAAGTATAAACCACGTTACACATAACGATATCATCTTATGTAATTCACTTACATAATCCGTACATAAATAAACAGAGTTATAAATGCACAAGTCAGTTATAAAAGCACGTAGCCACATATTACCTCACATCACGACGCCACCCGTCACGTAACCCAACATCCACACACCTGGACCCACGACGCGCGCACGCGCCAACACGATCAACAACCTACGTAACTCGACCTAACCGAAGGCTAACACCGAACCCACAACTATGGTTCTCACCAAAACCTCACACTACCTGTGCAAAACCATCATGCGTGTGCCACAACACCCAAACCCTAACCATGCACGTCAACCCGAGGGCGGCATCCAAACAATCACCCGGGATCACAACACGAACCCTCAAAACCACCACACGACCAACCGAACCCCAAAAGGAATTCACAGGTATTTAAATCAAGTAATTCCTATAAATTAATAAATTGAATACCATAGGAAACCAATCGAAAACCAAGGAATAACCCAAAACCACAAACCAACAGCCCACAACTTCAGTCGACTGGACCCAACCCTTAGTCGACTGAAAAACACACTGGAAAAGCCAAGACGCCACAAAAGCACTGTCCAGTCGACTGACCTTCAAGGTGCAGTCAACTGAACCTCAAGAACAACGATCCAGTCGACTGAACTCATAGGTTCAGTCGACTGAGCCCAACCCAGAAACCGTTCTAAGCTACGGGTTCAACCTCCAAACCTCAAAGCGAAGCCTCCAAACACCGATCTAACATCCACAAGCATCCACACGCCTAGGGCTAACACCAATGCCACCACAGAAACACCCGGCACCCGATTCCATCCACGAAATTGTAGAAAAACAAGTTTTAAGCCCAAAACCCAACTTTAAAACAAACGCAGATCTACAGCAATGTACCAGTTAAAAACATCAATGTTTACCCATAGCACCCTTATATAGCAGTAGGGTCTAGAATCCTACCTCGGTGAGTTAAAAACTCGACGTCTCGGACCACATGCAAAATTGAGTTTTGTCGAATTCAAATCTGATCGGATGGTTGCATAGACCTCGATGCCGATACCAAGGATCTACAGTCTGATCATCTAAAATCGAGCTCCGAGCCCCCTAAAACTTAGAGAGAATGAAGAGAGAAAACAGAAAGCTTGTTGAAAAAATTTTGAAAAATATCTTTATGAAAAATATCTAATTCCTGAGATTTATAGGCATCCAAAATATCTTTTTTTTAAAATTTTTAAAATTCGCGCCGTAACATACCACGGCCCCCAAAACCTTTCCCACATGCATCTCTACCCTTAAACATGCATCAAAAGCATATAAAACATGCTGTAATGAAAACACATAATAAGCGTCGAAAAACGCCGAAAAAGAAAATGGGTCAGGCTCTCACAAGATCGGTGTTGAACTTTAACAGAGTCAGCAACTTCTGGTATTAATTTCAATTTTATCCTTACATCTCTATTCTAGGGTTTCTTAGCTTCAGGAGATAGAGAAGCCACCAAAAGGCATTGTTTCAAAAATGCATGGGTAAGATTGTAAAAACTACCAACGCAGGCAGATTGGATTAACAATAACGACCTGAGATCAGCATTAGTAGTCCACCAAATTCTTGGGATTAGTATTCTGTTGGGATTCATAATCCAACCTCCTATTTTGTAAATAAAAATAATTTTAAAAGGTATATTGGATTCACAATCCAATTCCACCTTCTATAATGATCATCAAATAAGCCCTAAGGGTGGTGATATAACCACTATTAAAAGGGTGGTGGCAATGGAGGGGGCGGCATCAAGATGGTGTTGGTGGTGACTGTGGACCTGGTGGTTGGTGGTCGTGGCGGTGGTGGCGGCAACGATGGTAGTGGTTGGTGGTGGCGGTGACGGTGGCGGTGGCGGTGGTAGTGGTTGGTGGTGGCAGTGATAACAACGATGGTGACGACAGTGACCAGTGGCGATTGCAGTGGCAATGGCAATGAAGGTGATGGTATAGTGAGTAGCATGATTCTATGTTAGAATAGAATACGGTAAATACCTATACCTTAAATAGTGAAAATGGATAGGTATTTTCATTTTTTGGTAGAATAGTTATTCTAATAGAATGACAATTCTCACTTTAAAAATGGATACCAAACATGGGCCGAAAAAGGAGTTTTAAGCTAGAATGGTCATTCCATTCCAGCCTATTCCTGTGTACCAAATATTTTTTTTAACATAATAAGAGATTTGTTAGTTTCTACAAAATATTCAATATTTTTTTTTGGATAATTAAAATATTCAATATTATTAGAAAATTTTCATATCTTGATACAAAGCATATATTGTTAGATCTAGGCAACCCAAGAGGGGGAGGTGGGTGAATTGGATCTTTTCTATTTTAACGGAAAGTTAAAGCCTTTTTAGAAATCTTTTAATATTGCAATATGAAAAGATATGCAAGAAT
>JAULJZ010191523.1:0-20886 GCA_032270985.1 Heliamphora pulchella | reverse complement strand
AATCCATATCTTAAACGTGGGGAGAATTCTGTGCATTTGATAATTGGAGACTCAAGACATAATTTGAGTTAGGACCGCAAGTTCAGTCAGGAGCTTTAGTGGAATAAGTTCTGGTTCGTACGGGAAAGAATCTAGCTCGGGGACAGAGTTAGGGATATCTGGTTTTCTTGTAAGGTTAGCCCGAGTCCTATACTTTCTTGTGATCCCTCACATAGCCCATTATATGCACGGATATTTTTCTTATTAGTTTCGATAATTATTTAATTTAATTAGAATGCCGGTTTTGACGCTGCGGACATTCAGGAATTAAATTAAATTAATGAGGGGCAGTATTGGTATTTGGCACACCTAGGGATTACTCCTCAGGTGGCCAGCCCTAGGAGATGGTAAAATTAATTATTTATGTTAAGTATATCTCTTTATATCCTTTTAGGAAAGATGATATATACTTAATATATAGTTGATATATTCTTATATATCAAAGGAGGCTAATTAATCAACACCTAACCCTAATTCTCCCATATAACCGCCGACCTCCTCTCCTCTTTGGCAATTATTTTTGTCTTTTTGGAGATCATTGTGTGAGAAGAAATCAAGGTAAGAAGAACACTTCGATCGGAATCGGTGCCCACATATCGCGATCGTCGTAGTGCGTCCGAGTTATACATGAGAAGGTTGCAAGGTCGTCTTCAACGTATTTGAAATTTCTAAAAACTTATCGACAAGTTTCATAGTGGTATTAAACTATTAAAATCATTATAGTTTTCGTTTTTCATGAAAATCGCATACGTCGTTTTTTTACGGTCATGACGTCGATCCAAAAATTAATTTTTTTTTTCGTTGCGTGGCTCCCTCTCCAACAATCGTTGCTCGTTTTAGCATGCAGGATTCCAAGAAAGGGATTTTTCCTTTCAGGCATGGAATCACTCTACCCAAGGATCAATGTCCTAAGACACCTGATGAGATAGAGAAGATGAAAGTGGTTCCTTATGCTTCGGCAGTAGGATGCCTCATGTATGCTATACTTTGCACTAGACCCGACATCTGCTTTATCGTTGGCATGGTTAGCAGATATCAGTCTAACCCAGGGCAAGAGCATTGGACTCCGGTAAAGAATATAATCAAGTACCTGAAAAGGACTAAGGATTATATGTTAGTTTACTAGGTAGATAGTCTAGTACCTTTTTGGGAACACAGACACGGATTTTCAGTCAGACATAGAGCTTGCATCAGGAGACAACCTTGCAGATCCTTTACAAAGAGTTTACCAGCTAAGACTTTTGATAGTCATGTAAAGGGCATGGGAGTCAGATGTATGGTAACATGATTTTGAGTATAAGTGGGAGATTGTTAGGGTTGGTATACTGAAAACTATATTTTTAGTATTTAATTTTTTTTAAAATTAATTTTTTATTTTATAAAAATCTTTATGAGCAATATATGCTTATCATTTCTTTGATATGCATGGATGTTCGATATTTTGTATAGTATTTAATCTGGCGTATAGAGTACGGCTTACACACAGAAGACCAGATTTTAGGTTCTTGCAAAATATAAGTTTTATGTTCACAGTTTCGATGGAAATGGACATACCATCGGTACGACTGTGGCACAGAGTTTTAGTAGACCTGTCTTGGTTACGAGGAACAGATGATAGCGTCGTCTATTGTTCCGACCCTCTGTGCCAGTACATTTTGTGTGTATTGAATGAGACATTTAGGGTAATTAATTTTGTACTGACTACTGATTATATAAATTAATTTACACCCCAAGTTTATTATAATAGTGCTTATCCTCTTAATCCTGAAATAATTATTGATTTGCATATATTTAATATTCGTTATTTTGATTCATTAGAGGGTGCGATCTTATAGGAGTTTATATTCTCGGTGAGTTGGATAGCAGTATTATTTATACGAAAAATATTAATTATTGACGGAATCCACGTCCCGAAGATAGGGATTGGCAATACCACCTTGAGGATGCGTATAAGTTTTGACCGGACCAAACCCTACAGGTGGATTTAATTATCTGGTGGTCAAATAAGTTAAGCGGAAGGGCTTAAAGAATATCAAGATGCCGATTAAACTAAATTGTTAGTAAGTAAATTTAATTGGCGGGTATTAGGAATCTTAACGTGGGGAGAAATGGTAAGCATTTAATAACATGAGCTCAATGCAAGGTCTTGAGATTATGGGTCATAGTGCAATTATAGTTCTTTAGTGGTGTGAACAATTCAATATTTTATGAAAATTACAGAAATTGCTGCATCTTTCCATAATTGCAAAAACCGTTCGTAGGTATCTATGTTCCACTGAAAGTCTAACTTATAATTACTCCCCAGATCCCTGCTGTAACCTTATATATACGCGGGTAGGCTGAATCAGTTTGAGATTGATAGATTTGATAGTTTATATATCAATATCATTATTGAGCTATTATTTTTGTCTTTCAAGACTTAAATATATCGGGGTTTTGCAGGTACAAGTTCTCAGAGGATCGTAGCCCACACTACGTTCGAGGATCGCGTAAGGGAATGCAGTAGAAGATCTGACTGGAGCTTCAGCTCGGAATCAAGTCGTAATTGAAGATTGGATTCACAAGAGGTATTCATCTAAATTAAATTTGGTTGCACGGGTTTATTTTTGATCGTTCGACATCAAAATTTTTATCTGGAGCCCGTTTCGGCGTTTGCCCGTCCAGTTATTTTTTTTACCGAAAATTGTTTTACAAAAATAATGATCTTGGCAGTTTTGCCTCCAACAACTTTTTCCTACGGCCGCCAACTTCATATCTCACGGCCGCCATGTGTTCTCTCCAAATCCCATGGCTGTGATGTTCAAAGGTCTAGGCCACGAACTTTTCTCCATGCAAGTTTATGCTGCCATATCCAAAACCCACGGCCGCCACCTTTTTTATGCAAAAATTTTGGTAGCTCTTCCTCATTTTGTCAACATGCCCAAATCGTCGTTAACGACTCATAAACAATTTGTAACAAGGAAAAGCAGTTTGTATAGCAAGGTTTCAACTCATGAATCATACATCATACACAATCAAATCAAGCATTCAAAAAAATTGATTTTTTATAATAAAATAATCATAAGGTATCAATGATAATCAAAAGTGTAAACCAAAGGGCACGATGGCCTAACCCATCATAAGTAAAGTAATGTGTGTATGTATGTCGTGGCACGCAAGCCAAAAGAAGAACCAAAGGCATGCAGGCCCCATCCATCATATCTATGCAGTGTGTCAAGTACGGTATGTCTGTGTATTAGTAGAAGTATCAAAAGCCATGTATCACCGTGTATCAAGAGTAGTGTACCAGTGTAATGAATTAGAATAGTGTATCAAAATGTATCAAACGGGCACGCAGGCCCAAGCAAGAATAGGCGCATAGGCCTTTATGAATAGAGAAAAGTAAATCAACAGATGGCGCTAGGACGATCACTCTCGCTGGGTCCTCTTCCTCTGGACCACGTAGCCACCCTGGGACCACTCCCCGGATAATGATCCAGTCTCATATGTCGTCCCCTCTGAGCCGGTAGTAGTCCGCGTAGTACTAGAAGCCTGGACACGAGATGAAGAAGCAACAGTAATGGAATCCGATGCGGAGGTCCCAACAAAAGGTACAACTAGAGCAGCAGGTGTTGTACGACCGTCGTGAGTCCTCGGCCCTCTGCCTCGACCACCCTGAAAGAAGGAAATGATCACATCAGATAACGACAGATATGTATGAACAAAAAAGTAAGCAGAGTGAAGAAGGTACCATAGCAGGGCCACCCCGGGGAGCAGGAGGCTCCGTACCCTAAGCCTGGAAAGTAGCATCCCAGCGGCGAACCAAGACCCTCAACCCAGAGATAAGGCGAAGGCACTAGTCACACCACTCGCAAGGCATCTGTTAATGAAAAGGATCGGAATTAGTATAATCTGATATCGGAGTCAACACAGTTAAGCACGAAAGTCAGGTAGTCAGATAGAAAGAGCAGTATAGAAAGAAAGGAAGAGGAACGTACCTGCTCTACACTGGAAGGGAGAAGATCTCCTGGGTAGTCAGCTCAGGGATATAGATCTGGTGAAGATCCCCGTCCACGTATGTATCTACTCTCCATAGCAGCTCGAGGTGAACATGACCAGGGGCAACGAAAGGAGGACCCCGCACGGCAGCACAAGCACCCATAGCAGGCATGAGCCTCTCTCAGGTGAAGATCGAATAGTTACGATCCTCACCCTCGATCAGTGTAGCAGCATCAATACCCGTTATAGCGTAGGAAATCTCAGCCGTGCAGAGGGTGTCGATCTAACGAATCCACGCCGGAGGCATCCTCGGGATACAAAAGTGATCATACCCCAAAGACTGTTGAACCATACGCTCGCCAAGGTAACACTCTCTACAGAATGGCCCCTCAAGGAAGACATGGGTCCAGGTAACCTCACGGGTCCGCATCGGGTTGACACCACCACGGTCCTACATGCCTACCCATATATCTCAATGAACCTGAAAAGTAAGAAAACTGGTCAACAAGCAGTATATGCAAGAAAAGAGAAATGAAAATTAACAGAAGCATGAATGATATACCCGGTCAGGAGTAAGAGTGTCCAGGAAGTGGCGGTCGTCGTCTATGTCCTTCTCACTAGGCTTTGTTCCTCGATATCATCTGACTCATCGGCGTGCCTAGGGAATCACAAGAGGGTCATCGCAGGAGTTCACCAACTGGCACATGCCTAAGAACTCATAAGCCCTAGAGCTGTAGAGAATTAAGAAAGGCATCAGTACAGTTGGATTAGATATACAGGTAAGGAATTGAAAGAGGAAGACGTAAAGCAGAGAAAAGAGACATACCTCCCAGATGCACTAGTACCCGCCCATGCTTAGATCAGTGGTTCGGGTGGCAACGCTCATATACCGACACAAAGTAGCCTATGCAGCTCCTTCCCAGTTAAATGCGCCGATCTGGTCCACTACCATCATAGTAGCGAGGTAGTGGAGGTGCACTATATTCTCTAACTTCGGGAATAAGGCTATCCTGAACATGTAGAGAAGGAATGCACGCGCTACCCACTCGAAGTGGTGGACCTCGGTATCGACAAAAGTCGTGGAAGGTGGTCTTTAGCCACATGGAACGGATGCTCCCCTTGTCGATAGACGGGGGCACATGACCGAGGAAGTACGTAAGAGCCATAAGGGTCAGACAGATGTCAGGATCGTAGGGGATCGGGTCGTTGCCCACCCAAATCACGGTAATGAGAGAGAAGTCAAGAGAAGTAAGAGTCACCTCGAAGGTCAGCAAGTAGAAAGTGTTGGTGGTGTCCCACCATCTCTTGGTCAGGATAGTGAGGGTGAATCTGTCGTTGCTGGTCCCTGAAGACACCCCAATTTGACCCCGCCTAATCTTAGGTTGATCTGGGTGAATTCAATGATGAAATCAAGTGGAATGGTTCTTTTAAACGATTCTTGGGAAGTGATCCAAGCTCAATGTTCGAACCCAATGATCAAAGTCTTTAAAACAGTGAACCCACAATGTCCAAAACTCTAGCCGCCAACTTGCAACCATGGGGCCGCCACCTTGCAATGTGGCGACCGTTTGAGAAACTTGTGGAAACCCTAGCTTGAAGTAGCAACCGCCAACTCCAACCATGGGGTCACCACCTTGCATAGTGGCGACCGCCATAAGAAGCTTGTGGAAACTCTCCTGATGTAGTGACTGCCAACCCATGATGTGGCGACCGCCACCTTGAAAAACCCGGACGTGTCCCAAAACGTGACAACATCTCATTGGTCGATGAATTCTATAAATACCGTACTCCCAGTACATTTTTCAGGACAAGAATGTTGAGTGAGAGATACTCTGCCTAAGTACTGAGAGAGTACAAGTTTTGATGCCGGCACCCTACTGCTTCGCAGACGTACGAGCTGCATTACGCCTATACTCTATCGAATTCCTGACTTACTGATTGGAATTGGAGCATTCCTCAAGGATCGGATAATTGAGCACTATTCTCCTAACTTGAGGATTCACTTGGGTTACATTTCAATTATTCTGTAAGATCCCCAATGCTTCTCTCTTGACTCTCTTCTTATGTGAAGAGGTTGAGTTACATTTTCGATTGCATGCCTATTTCTTAATTTTGTGCTTAGTTAGTAATTTCTAAATCTGAAGCATGTTTTATTTTAGTTTCGAGCTACTTAAGCTTTTTCTATAGTTTGATCGGATTTTATAGTTTGGTATATTCTAATTCTTTATTTTATAGTACATTATCATTATTGTACTATTCTATTAAAATTTAGCAATGTTGCCTATATTCCTTGCATCGTAATATTTGATATTATGATTGCGTTATTTTGGCATCAACATTAATGTGGTCATAATAGTCAATATTGTGTCCACATTCTTTTCTTTTAGTTTATTCTAAGTTTTACCTCGTTACAGTTGTTTGATTAAAGCATGCTTTATTTGACTAGCATAGGTTGTTATTTTTAATATTTTAGTTAGTAATTAACTAGGTTAGGTACTTCCACTTTAGTTTCATGACATATTTATCATTTAAGACTTGTTTTAGTTTATTTTCCTCGCTTGTCATATGTGATCTTTATCTTAAAATTTGTTAATTTAATTCTAACAGGAGTAGGTTTTCTTCATTATTTTCATGTTTCGATCGATGCCATGTGGTTTGCTTCATGCATCCTTTAGTTAGAAATTAAATGCCGTAGGATTTAGTGTTTTCTTTTACTACTTGTTTCATTTGGCGTTCTATATACATATACTATGTATTTTTGCTATTTGAATTTAGATGTTCTCTCTTTACCTCAATTTTCTATCTTTGCATGCATTTTATGAATCTAATTAAGAACTAATAATGATTAGTAGAGGCCAACCTCACGGTTGGGCGAACG
Source organism: Heliamphora pulchella (assembly GCA_032270985.1). Taxonomy (NCBI): domain Eukaryota; kingdom Viridiplantae; phylum Streptophyta; class Magnoliopsida; order Ericales; family Sarraceniaceae; genus Heliamphora; species Heliamphora pulchella. The sequence continues at coordinate 13,991 of JAULJZ010191523.1, read as the reverse complement.
GGGTGCCTAACACCTTTTCCGATTCGTACCTAAGCCCCTAGACCCTTGTTTTCTCTGATTAACATTTTAAAGATCAGTAGCCTATTTTGTTTTTCTTAGTTTTTCTCGAAAACCTAAGTGGCGACTCCAGTTTTCACAAAAAAAAGTTTTTAAAATTTAGTTTTCAAGGTGTTAAAGTATTTTCTCAAATATTTTTTGAATTCTCTTATTTTTAAACCAAAACTCCCAAATTCCGGTGCCACAGTATTTTCTGGCGAGTCTGCTGGGGACTTGTTTTTCAAAGCACATAAGCGGGCTAGACTTGAATACATCATTGGTTCTTAATATGAATTTCTCATTTGCATTCTCACATGCATTTGTATTATTCTCAGCCCTCTACATGTTCGACCTGATACCCTGGTCAGTTTACTGTCTCGGGGCTATGTTAGGGAGACAGGTAAGCCTTACTGGTTGTATGCTTTCACAGGTACGGTAAAAGAGTTCTTACGTACTATTTGACTATATCCTCCGCCACACCAGGCATGGGAGGTATATACTCAACTTTATTCAGATCGTACCCTGATCATTTGCCAAAATTGGCCTTTTCTGCATATAATTGCTTAGAACCCACCATTAGGTATTCACCCCTGTAGGATTATTTGTTTTATTTAATTGTATGTTTTTCTTGTGTTTGTGTAGGACCTTTGTTTATTTGTTTGGATTAAGATAGTCTCTCTCCCGGGTTTCGACCCTAATCTTCTTCCGGTGTTCCTTTGTTTTAAAATAGTGTCCCTCTCGAGTCATTGCCCGATTTTTTATCTGTTGGTTTAGATTCTCGGGTTCTACCCCTGTTGTTGGCTTAGGCCTTGTTATTGGTTTATGATAGTTTTCTCCCTCCCAGCTTTTCCCTTGCTTACTGGTTTTGTACCCTCGGCGCCGTTTAGGCTCGTCTTCCCGAACCCTCATTCAAGTCATAGTTTTGAGGTCTCATTTAGCTTAGTGTTGTTTTCTTACCTCTCGTTTGGCTTAACATTGTACGTTGTTTTCTTGCCGGAGTGCTTCCCCTTTTTTCCTTTAGAATCTTAGGATAAATCGGTCTCGTTTAGCATAGAGCTGTTTTCTTTCTGAAGTGCTGCCCATTTTTCCTTTAGAAGCTTGGGGTAAAGCTTATTTTTGGAGTTTTATTGGTCTCCCACTCAGTTTTCGTGTTGGTCCTTAGATAGTGGGGTTTCCAGTTGTTATGCTGCTAGTATGGGCCCAACAGGGGCATGTTTATGTTTTAGTGGTTATATCTGTTCGTGGTCAGTTGTTTTTGGTGTTTAAAGTGTTTTCTACTTGTTATCGGAGTTCTTTTTGAGAAATATCTGATACCATTGATTCTGTTTTCGAGGTTATCAAGTTTTTCTTTGGGTCTAAATCATTGAGTCAAAAGTTTCGCATCCAGTGCATATTTGGGCTCGGTCAGAATGAAAAAAGTAATGAGGGAGGCAAACGGGGTGGAAGAATATATGTTGGATGTAGGCATTTTGTGCTTATTCCCGGATGTCAAGCTGCCAAAAAAATTCAAAATGCCAGAAATGGAGAAGTTTGACGGTATTGGAGATCCCCAGATTATCTGAGTATGTACGTTGGTATTCGCTCCCTCATGAAAATTGATGATTAGCTAAAGGCCCAATTGTTCCACCAGTCAGTCTCTAGGGCAGCACTGAAATGGTTTCTCTCACTCGATGTTGGACAAACCAGGACATGGGAATACATTGCTACCGCATTCATCAGTTAGTACAGCTACAATGTCCAATTGGGTGTCTCTACTCGGGAACTCGAAACTACGCGACAGGAGGGTAGGGAATCATTTGTGGACTTTCTAACCAAGTGGAGGGAAAAGACGACCAAAATGAAAAATTGGTCAACATAAGAGGAACAGGTGAGGATTGTAGTCAAGAACCTCTAGTCTCCATTGAAGCGGTATCTGATTACACAACCACTGTCCACCTTTAAGCAACTGTTTGACACAAGTGTTTAGATTGAAGATGCTATTTAGGCTAGTGATATTGAGAAATTAGAGATAAGTCAAAAAACAAGAAGGTCTTACCTTGCAAACAACCAGAACCAACCTGCCCCTGCTACGAACTTCATCTTCCTTTCAAACGAGGTTAATCTGCTGAATTTTCATTTTGGACAATTAAATTCCTCATCTTTCACTCCGCAATCAAGTAATAATCAGCAGTCTCAACAGAAGCCGAGGAGAGTTTTTACTCCCCTCAACATACCATTGTGCACAGCCTTGAATCGACTTGTCGAGAAGGGGCTGATAAAACTTTTAGACCTAATGCCTGTATCTGATCCCCTGCCACCAAGATACAATGCTTCCCGGTCTTGTGCCTTTCACCAAGGTCATGGACATTTGACTGATAAATGCATGAGGCTGCGTCACGATATCTAGGATCTTATCGACAACAAGGTCATTTCTCCACCCACAGCTGCTCAAAAATCCAATGTTACTACCAACCCATTGCTAAACCATGCTATGCAAGGGTAAATTTTATCCAGCTAGGGTAGTCGGATGAGCCTAGTCATTACATCTGTTCAGCACGTCTTTTGCGCCCACTTATTGCAGTTGAGGAAGTGATAGTCTTGTTCCCTAATCATGGTTGGGAATGGTTGAGATATGATGGAGGAATGGAACGATGCAGCCTGAGAAGGTTATGGGATGATAATCCAGCTTAGTCATCTTACCCTCTAAGCAGGACTCACAGATTGGAAGTTCCTCTACTTCTAATGAACCCAAAGGTCCATCTTCTACCAGTCTATTTATCCTTTTTAGATTAATATGACCCAAGCGTAAGTGCCAAAGAAACGTTTAGTTCATTAAAAAAGGAGTCAATGAAACATTTAGTTCATTAAAGAAGGAAACTTTCTCTTATATGGTAAATTAGATGTGTTATTCAATTCAGTTTGTTGCAGTGTAGGAGAAATAGAAAATATAACATAGTAATCATCCACCAACGTACCAGAACAAATAAAATGTTTATTTTCTTTAATAATAACAAAGTCATTAAAATGAACAGAATATTTGTCCTTTATTAAATTAGAAACATAAATTAAATTTCTTCTAATTGAAGGTATATAAAGACAATCATCCAAAATTAAAATCCTATCTATACTAAAGTTCAGAGTGACATCTCTTACTGTAACTACTACCACCCTAGTATTATTACCCATATGTAGGTTAATTTTTTCATCACTAAGTATCTCGATTTCCTGGAACTCCTGCAAATAATTATAGACATGATTAGTGGCTCCCGTATCTACACACCAAGTACCGGTAGATAACACCGCTAAACATGTTTCAACCACTAGAGAACAAAAATTACCTTGTTTGTTCTCCTTGCTGAGAAAAATCGGACATTATTTTTTTCAATGCCTAAATTGATTGCAGTGAGAGCACTTGCCTCTTGACTTCTTCACACCAGCTTTTAGCCCCTTAGCTGCTTTTGGACCTGTGTCTCCCTATTTCTGGACCTTTTTCTTCTTCTTGCCTTTTGGCTTAGAGGAAGAATCTTTTTCAACCACATGCATAGTAACTGGTTTCTTAAGAGGACTCTTAGCTACTTAAAGTTCTTTAAGAAGTTCTGCCAATAAAAAGCTGAGCTTATTCATGGAATAATTCTGGCAGAACTACTTAAAGTTATCAACCAGTGATTGGAGTATGATATCGACCTGGGTTTTTCTGTCAATCTCAGCTCTTAGGATCTCTAGTTCATTTAGAAGACTGGTTATCTTCAAAACATGTTCTTTAATTGGGGTGCCATCATTCATGCTTATATTCATTAGAGACTTCATGGCCACCTGCCTAGCAGCACGATTTTGATCCACAAATATTTTATTGTGGTTCATAATCATGTCATAGGCACTGGGTATAGACTAATGTTGATGCTGCAATACATTTGACATGGAAGCCAAAATGTAACAGCGAGACATCTGATCAGCTTTCTACCACTTCTGATAAGCCCGGGTTTCCTGTTCGGTCCCCCCTTTATCAGGAACTGGTGGACAAATCTCAGACAATACAAGTTTATAGTCCTCAGCAGTTAAGATAAAGTCTAAATTCTTTTTTCAGTCTACATAGTTTGATCTCGTTAGTTTGTTTTTTCTTTGAGTATGGTCGTGAGTGGATTGAAAGGGATTTTAATCTTGAGAATCACATAATTAAAATAACTGTTAATTATGATGAGCAAAATTTTAAATTTATTTTAAATTTAATTCCCTCTACTGTTTTTAAAAAAAAAATTCACCAGCAACCTAATACCCTATGAATAGTGTACCTCGATGGGAGGACGTATACTATCTATCGTTTGCCAGACAGGCCAAATCTTATTAATTTTACTATCTAGGTAACAGACCATGCCAAGTAAAATTAAATAGCTGACATAGTTTCGGTCCAGTAAATAATTACAATGACTCAGATGGAAAGAATACTATTATTACAGTTAAGCGTTAATCACTACTTAATCCCAAATCAATCGCTTCGCAATGAACCATTCAGATGGAGAAGTGATCGACACTAATAATTATCCATAATTATTCCTGAAAGAGGTTCGTACTGGTGATACCAAAATTAATCATGTCCGATAGGGAGGAGGGTCTTACTGCCAACATGCAGAATTAATTACATCACCTACGAATTCGTGATGGAGACCGCAAGATTTATCTGTGAATAAATTTTCTCTCACACTTAGATTTTTAAAATATTTTTTAGGGTTATAAAAATCTGGTTAATTAAAATAAATTTATTAATTTCGAAAACTACACGATCAGAAAGATTCCAAAACATCTTTCCGTGTACACGATCCAAAAGATTCTAATTTTGTTAAACTATCTTTTCGGGTTTTAATGCGTAACAAATAAAATTGCCAATGAATGCACAATTTTTTCTTTATTTTACAACTAAGGTATTGATTAAGGGTATTCAAATATTTTATTTTTACGTTACACATTTTTTGAAAAAAATAATTTATTAAGTATTTTATCATTTAATTAATTCAAAATTAATTTTCACGTTTATCCAAGATATTCGATTTTTAAAAAAATCATCTTAAACATATTATTTTGTAAAAATAAAATATCTAAAATTTTACCATTTAATTTAAAACATTTAATTAAAAAAATTAATTTTATTTTTCATTTCAAAATATAAATTAAAACTAAATTTTTTAAATTAATTAAATTAACAGAAAAAATAAAACAGATATATATTATCCACGCAGTTTATATAAAAAAAGCAAGATATGTATATATCCCGATTTTATGATCAAACATAAACTATATTGAGTTTTAGTCTCCTGTGCAAAGATTAACTCGTAATCTTTGAATCCTTATCTAAATCAGCTTCCGGCATCCTAGTTGTATTAGAATTTCTCGATATGCAGTGTTATACAAATACAACAATATCTGGATCATTACATATAAGAAAAACTGCCCCGAGAGACCCAAAATCCAGCCACCACTGCCGGTCCACTGGTGCGACTTTTGCCACCTCGTTTCAGCTCTGTTATCAACCTTGTCTTTTCTAAAAAATAGTTTATGAAAAATATTATTTTTCTATAAAAATCTCAAATCGAATATAGCTTAAAAAATAGCTTTCGATGGCCGCCGAAACAGCCCCGCCGCCGCTTGTTCTTCTTTTTTCATGGTCATTTTGGTTCCCGTTTTTCTTGTTTTTAGTACTGATATCCAGCAACATGTTCCCTTGAAAAACGCCTTGAAAATAGTCCCAAAAAAGGTCAAAACACCGCCCCGAAGAGCTTCGGTGCCACCACCGAAATTATCGTTGTTTGCTTGCTGTTTTGCGGCTGTTTTGCCTTCGATTTTTTCATTACTTTAGACTATTTTTCCAGTTAGTTATACTGCTGTATTATGCCCAAAATATTGCTCAAAAAAAAGTCCAAAAACGTCCTAAAAAACCATCAAAACTGACTATTTTTGTTGGTTTTTCTGGCTATTTTGGGTCTTATTTTACTGCTATTTTTAATGCATAAAATATGTAGAAATTTACTAGAAAAAATAGTAGAAAATCGTTGAAAGACCATTGCGATCCGTGGCCCGAACCACTCGAAACCATTGCCGGTGCAGCCAGTTATGCCGCCGCTTGTTCTTCGTGTTCTTGGATATCCAGACCTGTTATTAAATATTCTATATAATATTTAAAAATAAATAAAAATTTTACATCGAAAACCTATATCCCGTAAGCTCACATTCGAACTAAAAATACTTAAACTATCACGATCAATCCTGATCAATAAAAATTAAATAATAATTATCATTCAACCATTCAATCAAGTATGAATAAAATAATGATCATAAAACTAGGATTAGAACGTCTACAAAAAAAATTAGTATAGTTCTAAATCTATCCGGTCCCTCGATTAACTATAAACAAAATCAAAACAGCTCTGATACCAATTGTTGGGGAAAAATTGCCAAGATCATTGATTTGTAAATGAATTTTTGAAAAAATAAAACTAGATGGGCAATCGCCAAAATAGGCTCCAAATAAAATTTTTTTGATGTCGAATGATCAAAATAAAAATCTGTGCCACAATAATTAGTTTAGATGAATACCTTTTGGTCAATAACTCAACTACAAATTTTGATTTCCCAAGTTGTAGCTTCGGTCAGACCTTTTACTGTATTCCCGATGTGATTCTCGAATGTAGTGTGAGCTAGATCCTTTGAGAACTGAAACCAGCATAACTTGAACAACCTTAATCTTGAAAGATAACTTATGAATTTGGTTTAGCCTATCCGTGTATTTATAAGGTTATAGCAAGGACTTGTAGAGTAATTATGGCATAAACTTCTAGTGTAACCCAGATACTCATCCAACGGTTTTGGCAAATATACAAACCTCTCAGCGATTTTTGTAATTATAAAAACCTTACAGCGGTTTCTTCAATTTTCATAAAATACTAAATTACAGTTCATATCACTAAAGAACTATAGCTGCACTCTTAGCCATAATCTCATGACCAATTTGCATTGAGCTCCTGTTATTAAATGTTTAACTCATCTCTCCAAGTTAAAATTCTCGATACCCGCCAATTTAATTTAATTATTGACCATTAAATTTACCTAAACCCTAAACAAGTAAGTAAACTTGTTAAAATCCTCTGTCATCCTCTTACAAAATATCCCTTAACCCATCTCTACAAGCACATCTAAGAATAAGAAATAAAATATCACATAATAAGACGTTGTGATGAAAGGATAGGGGTTGTTCTAGTTTAATCTATTGTTGGATATGTTCGCATGTAATTATTTTTTAGTTTAATAGCTTGTATTGTAATGATCTAATTTTTTTTAAGCCTTTGGATTGGGAACGTTAAATCAACTGAAACTAGATTTTAAATTAGGGTTAGATCAAGAGCAAGAATCCTGAAGGATTAAGCCCAGAACCAGATCTCGGAATTGAAAACCCTAAAGAAGAAAAGACATCTCTTAATCCTAGAGCCTTAATAAAGAAAAAATAGAAAATTACAATTTGGTCCAAGAACAATAACAAAATTTTTAAAAAAAAGACCCAAATTAAAGACGTACACAAATAACAAGGCTCTAAGTCCAAGAAGTAGGAAAGCTAAGCGCCAACCCAATAATTAGGAAGAAAATATACGCAAAGGCTTGATATTTCATAATTTTTAATAATTACACGCTTAACCCTAAATTTTTAGATAATTACACTTTTAGCCCAAGGCACCCTATAATTGGTAAATTCATGCTAAGATACACATCTATTATGAAAACACCATAAAATTCTCCCATAATTACTCCAGAAGTCATCAACAATTTTAGTCCTAACAAATTACATGCAAGTCCCTCAATTCTCTCTATCTGCATGAAAGTCTCCGAGGTAATCCTTATCTATTTCCTATAACAAACAGTAACTCATGAATAAATATATAAAAGCACCTGATTTCAGATTACGGAAATTAGAGACGAAAACCCACAAAGACTAGAACCCCAAAATTGGATTAGGACTGGAACAAAACCCTAAAGTTCAAAGTAAAACCCTACAGAATATAAAATTCTCTAATACTGAATTCTAGAAATCGAAAATATAAACAATCATAAAAATTATAAGTTAGTACAAGAAGATAGAGAGATTACGAAAAAAGACAAACTGAACCCAAGTATAATTTTACACAATATTTTAATCAAACAAAAACAAAATCCTAAGACATAATGTTTAAACCCCGAACCCTTGAGGACAGTTGATATCAAAAATTTAAAACCCTACAACCACATAAAATCATAGGATCACATCCTACAATTTGACCAAAGAAAATCATAGATTATGAAAAAAGAGTAGAAATGGAGCCTAAATAAAATTACAAAGCCTAACTCTTTTAACTAACCCCAACTAATTTAATCCAAGAAGAGTTATAATTATAGCTCATGAATTTATGCCAAAAAGAATTTTTAAGTATGGCACAAATATGTTAAGTCCAACCCGGTTGATATTGACACGTGTAAAGACCCAGTTCAAAGCATAGCATTAGTGATGGTTAGCCGATGAAATTTTAGGTCGCTAGAAGGATGAAAATCCTAATTCAACCCGAAACTCTAATTCGACCCAAAAATCTTAAAAAGATCAAACACTCAGAGGCAAAGCTCTAATACTCAGAGAAAACTCATAACATCCTAAATTAAGTAAATAACACAAAATATAAAGTTAAAAATCAAAACTTCTCATAATTAGGGTAAATTGACCATTTTACCCCTAGTACAGTAAAAAGTTTTAAAAACCTAAATTTTGACCCATTGACACCCAAAATTAGATATTTAGATACAATTAAATAACAAAATAAAAAATAATAAAAATGCCCTTACATGGCCGGTCACGTTGGGATTAGTGCCTAAAAAGCTACCTTTTCCCTTTTATGCTCAAAAATGAGAAAAAGTTGTACAAATTAAGCATTATTATGATCTAAGACTTTTTATACAAGTAATATACATAATAATATAATAATATAGGTCACCAAAAGCAAACAAATTATTATATAAAGATGCTACACAATAAATAAGTCAAAAAGTCTATTCTTGTCAAACGAGCTTAATTTGACTTAAAAATTTACACTTATTTAATTAATTGCTATAAAAATTATGATAATTCATGAAAATACTAAATTAATCATAAATACACTAAAATAATAAGTTTTAGTAGGTAGGGGCATCAAAAAGATATATCAAATTAAATTTTAAAGCGTTTTCTTGCACAATTTGGTACTAATACTTAGTTTAAACCCCAAATTAATGCAAAATAAGATTTTGAGCCTCCCAAACAAGTCCCAGACAAAATCCCCTCTGAAAATCTGATCTCAAAATTTCTTAAAAAGAACAACGCCCCCCATGCAACCAATAGGATTTTTGAAAATTCAAAAATTGCTTACACCTTCATTATGAGACCCACCACCTACTTTGCTTATATAAGCAAGACCAAACACACCTCATTTTATCCTTCATGGTTTGGTCAAGGGAGATGGAGATTAGATTGTGATTGCACTTGAGTGTTCATACAAGTTTGAGAGGAGAAAAAAGAAGAAAAAGAAGAAAAAGAAGAAGGGTCCAAGAAAAAAACATCTTTGGAGACCAAAGTGCATAAAGCTAATTCCTCTAGTCATCCACCATTCTTGAAAACCCTCAAACAAGTAAGTAAACTTCCTAAAACCCTTTGTCATTCTCTTACAAAATATCCCTCAACCCATCTCTATAAACAGCTCTAAGAATAGAAATCTAAAATTTATCGAAAAGGCGTTCTAGAGCCAAAATATGGGTCGTTTATGTTTGATTGATTGTTGGATATGGTTGCATGTGGTTATTTTTGAGTTTAATGACTTGTACATGTTCTGGAACTTTGATATGCAAGTATAAAGTACATACATGCGAAGAAAAGAAGCTAAATCTTAACATGGCATGAGCTAGGACACCAAAACCCTAAAGGTCCTGATTTTCTGTGTATTTCAACTTTCTGCCATGAAGTTTGAACTATCATAACTAATTGTAGAAAAATAATATAAGTGTGATTTTTATGACCAGATCTAAATTTTTAAGTTATCTTTCATACAAAATTAGTTTGAAGTGATTTCATTGGGTAGAACTCGAGATATACCATTTCTCCTAAAAGGTGTCAGATTCTGACCACCCTGATTTACGGACATGAAAATCCTAGGTTAGAATGAGAACCGAGCTTAGGTCAAAACGTAATACTTGTAGATAACATGTTTAGCTTACTGTCCACCAACAATGAGCTTAAAATATGAAGTCTTGGGTGGTCCAAACCCTCCCCAAAGTCACTATTGTGAATTTGTGACTGACAGAGCTCTCTGTCGTATGTTTTTGTAAGACCAAATGTCTTGTGCGTTCTCTGTTGAAAGCAAGTTTTGCTGATCCTTTTAATACTGACTGAACCCATTTTATAAAATGGCCAACATCATCAACTTGTTCTAAACTACTAGCCTTAGCACCAAACATGAACTTTGTAGGGGACACCTTAAACTAGAACATACCCAAACATTAGACCCATAGCCCTTGTTTTGATGCCCCAAACCTGAGGCCAATAGAAGCCCAAATTCTATACTTTTCTCTATAAAATGCTGAATTTTTTCTTTAAAATGATATAAATGACCTATTTACCCTAGGATCTGACTTTAGTGTTAAACATGAAAGTTGTAGAAAATAATTTTATCTAAATGGTGTCCACAAATCAGAACTTAACTCCATGTCTAGGTAGCCCAAAACACTGTTATGATGCTTAATTTAATACTTGAATACTTACCTTAATTTGGCTAAGTTTATAAGAGACATATCACATTGTGGGACTTAGAGATATGGATTTTAAATAAATTATGTTGGATGATTGGTATATGAAAATGAGTAATTGATGAATAGAATCCATGCCACTAGGTTAAATTTATGTCTCGTGAATTATCACTTGTGCTTTACATATTTCTACTCCATTCTTATAATTTTACAATTCCATGCAAAGTATACATATGCCATTTTAGCCTAAGCCATGATCAATTTATACCTGTGAGTTGTAAATAGCAGTTGCATATGTGATATCACGTCATCATTGGGTTGGGTTTTACGGGGTTCACCATTTTGTTTTAAGAAAAGAATGAAAATTGAACCTTAGGATTGGTACCGTGGTTGATGGAATTAGAATATTTGAAAATTTAGATATTTGAAAATATTGTGATATTTGCTATATGTCCTGATTTGTCTTGGGATGTTTTTGCCTCAAGTGCTAAATGCACCTTATTATTTATGATGTATATTTTTTGTGTAGGCGGTTCGGGTAGCGTAATAATAGGAGTTAGATTTTGCGATCCCGCGTTTGACCTTGACCTTGACCTGAGATTCGAGAGTCTGAATGTTAACTTGTCCACGCCCTTGCCGTTAGTGATGACCTTGCTGGACACGTAGTCCGCTACGTAGTCATTCCACGGCTTAAGGAACGCTCTTTGTCGATCGGTGGACCTGGTCATTGTGATTGGGATCATGGGGTTTAGGATAGTTCACCTTGATTTAGGATAACCTATAATAACTTAAGTTTGAATTGAATTAGAAAATAAAATTGGTTGCATCACATTCATTTGCTTCACGCACTTACATAATTGTTCTTATATAAGCCTACCTTGCCGTAATTGTAAAATTTATCTGTCTCCTTGACTATAAATTGTACTGAGTGTTATATGATATGCGTTGTAGAATCTTTTGTTCTGCGTTTTGTTAGAAAGTTTAGGAAGTTTGCTTCTGAGCTTTAGCTCATGGCATTCATGCCACAGGTAAGGAGGACGAACCTTTTTTGTTGAGAAAATCGTACCCGAAGGAGAAGGAGGTTTTGAAGAACAAGGTGAATGGCTGGAGCCAGTTGACCCCAACAACGCTAGCTGAAGGATTTCAAGTTCACCTTTTTGTTCTTTTTATCCAGTTTCCCCTGGGCTCACTGTAATTTTTAATTGAATCGTTCATGAAACTATAATCACCTTGTATCTTGAACGTTTCAGAACTCTTAATGATGCAATATTTATGATATCTAAATATGAATGAATTGCTATAATATTTTTCTTATTTATACTTATGTATGTGCCAACGTGTCCGGAGGATGGGGAGTTACATGTATAGGTTCTGAAACATTGATATATATGTATAAAGTACATGCATGCAAAGAAAATAAACTAAATTTAAACATATCTTGAGCTAAGACACCGAAAATCCTAAATGGCCAGATTTTCTGGGTGTTTTAACTTTCTACCACGAACTTTGAACTATCATAACTAATTGGAAAAAAATGATATATGTGTTATTTTTATGTCCAAATCTATCTTTTAAAGTTATCTTTCATACAAAATTGGTTTGAAGTGATTTCATTGGGTAGAACTCGAGATACACCATTTCTACTAAAGAGTGTCAGATTTTGACTACACTAATTTATAGACATGCAAACCCTAGGTTAGAATGAGAACTAAGCTTTGGTTAAAACATGAAAATTGTAGAAAACATGTTTATCTTGCCGTCCACCAACAATGAGCCTCAAATATGAAGTTTGGATAGGTTAAAACCCTTCTCAAAGTCACTGTTACAATTCTATGATTGACAGAGCGCTCTGTCACATGTTTTTGAAAGACTAGAAACATAGTTTTAATTACTAAATCTAAAAGTGGTTTTCATGAAAATTGTAGCTAACATATTAAAATATTTACTACCCAATAATTCTCCTTAGATACCCTCGGATGATGCCTCAAATGGCTTGTGCATTCTTTGTTAAAAATAGGTCCTGTTGAACCATTTAATGCGGACTGAACCCATTTTATAAAATGGACAAAATCATCAGCTTGTTCCAAACTTAAAACAAAACATGGAACTTGTAGTGGACATCTTAAGATAAAGCATACCCAAAAATCAAACCCATATCTCTTGATTTGATGCCCCAAAACTGAGACCAACTGAGACCCGAATTCTGTATTTTTCTCTGTAAAGTGCTGAATGATTTTCTCTTAAATGATATAAATGAACTATTTACCCTAGGATCTGACATTAGAGATAAACATAGAAGTTGTAGGAAATACTTTTGTCTAAGCGGTGCCTAAAATTCAGAATTTAACTCCATGTCTAGTTATCGCAAAACACTGTTATGATGTTTAATTTGACACTTGAATATTTACCTTAATTTGGCTTAGTATATAAGTGACATATCACAATGTGGGACTTAGAGATATAGACTTTAAATGAATTACATTGAATGATTGGTGTATGAAAATGGTTAATTGATGAATAGAATCCATGTAGCTCCGATCAAATCTTTTATTGTATTCCCGATGAGATTCCCGAATGTAGTGTGGGTTACGATCATTTGAGAACTGAAATCAGCAGAACTTGAACAACCTTAGTCTTGAAAGACAACTTAGGAATTTGGCTCAGCCTCCCGCATATTTATAGGATTATAGCATAGACTTATAGAGTAATTATGACATAAACTTCTAGTATAACCCAAATACCTATCTAGCAGTTTTCGTAAATATACAAACCTCTCAGCGATTTTTGCAATTATAAAAACCTTGCAGCAGTTTCTACAATTTTCATAAAATACTAAATTAGAGTTCACACCACTAAAGAACTATAGCTGCACTCTTAGCCATAATCTCAAAACCAATTTTCATTGAGCTCCTGTTATAAAATGCTTAACTCATCTCTCCACGTAAAGATTCTCGATACACGCCAATTAAATTTAATTACTAACAATTTAATTTTTTTAAACCCTAAACAAGTAAGTAAATTTGTTAAAACCCTCTATCATCCTCTTACAAAATATCCTTCAACCATCTCTACAAACACATCTAAGAATAAGAAATAAAATCTCACATAATAAGACGTTGTGATTGTTAGGGTTGGTATACTGAAAATCATGTTTTTAGTATTTAATTTTATTTTTAATAAAATTAGTTTTTCATTTT
>JAULJZ010191512.1:0-20890 GCA_032270985.1 Heliamphora pulchella | reverse complement strand
TATGAGAATCTTTATGAGCAATGTATGTATATCATTTCTTTGTTATACATGGATGTCCGATATTCTGTATAGTATTTAATCTGGTGTGTAGAGTATGGCTTACATACAGAAGACCAGATTTTTGGTTCTTGCAGAATATAAGTTTTATGTTCACAGTTTATATGGAAATAGACATACCATCGGTACGACTGTGGCACAGAATTTTAGTACGTCTGTCTTGGTTACGGGAAGTAGATAATAGCGTCGTCTATTGTTCCGACTATTTGTGCCAGTACACTTTGTGTGTATTGAATGGGACATTTGGGGTAATTAATTCAGTACTGACTACTGACTATATAAATTAATTCACACTCCAAGATTATTATAAATAGTGCTTATCCTCTTAATCCTGAAATAATTATTGATTTACATATATTTGATATTCGTTGTTTTGATTCATTAGAGGGTGCGATCTTATAAACGTCTATATTCCCGGTGAGTTGGATAGCAGTATTATTTATATGGAAAATATTAATTATTGACAGAATCCATGTCTCGAATGATCGGGATTGACGATACCCCCTTAAGGATGCTTATAAGTTTTGACCAGGCCAAACCCTGCAGGTAGATTTAATTATCCGGCGATCAAATAAGTTAAGCGGAAAGACTTAAGGATTATCAAGATGCCGATTAAATTAAATTGTCAGTAATTAAATTTAATTGGCGGGTATCGAGAATCTTAACGTGGGGAAAAATGGTAAGCATTTAATAACAGAAGCTCAATGCAATAAGGTCTTGAGATTATGGGTCAGTGTGCAATTATAGTTCTTCAGTGGTATGAACTGTAATTCAGTATTTTATGAAAATTGCAAAAATCACTGCTGGTTTTCCATAATTGCAGATACCGCTATGCGTCTTTCTTTAATTATAGAAACCGCTGATAGGTGTTTGTGTTATACTAGAAGTCTTACTCATAATTACTTCCCAGGTCCCTGATGTAACCCTATATATGCGCGGGTAGGCTGAACCAGTTTGAGATTGATAGATTTGATAGTTTAGATATCTCATATATTATTATGATATTATTTTTGTCTTTCAAGACTTAAATATATCAAGGTTCTGTCGGTACGAGTTGTCGGAGGATTGTAGCCCACACTACGTTCGAGGATCGCGTAAGAAAATACAGTAGAAGATCTGACTAGAGCTTCAACTCGGAATCAAATCGTTGTTGAAGATTAGATCTACAAGAGGTATTCTTTCAAATTAACTTTGGTTGCAAGGGTTTTATTTTGATCGTTCTTCGTCAGAAGTTTTATTTGGAGCCCGTTTCGGCATTTGCCCGTCCAGTTAATTTTTTACCGAAAATTATTTTACAAAAACAATGATCTTGGCAGTATTGCCTCCAATATTATCGTCAATCCCAATCTTTAGGGACGTGGATTCCGTCAATAATTAATATTTTTCATATAAATAATACCACTATCCAACTCAACTGGAATATAGACCCATATAAAATCGCACCCTCTAATGAATCAAAATAACGAATATTAAATATATACAAATCAATAATTATTTCTGGATTAAGAGGATAAGCACTATTAATAATAATCTTGTGGTGTGAATTAATTTATATAGTCAATATAAAATTAATTACCCCAAATGTCCCGTTCAATACACAAAGTGTACTGGCACAGAGAGTCGGAATAATAGACGACGCTATTATCTGTTCTCCGTAATCACAACAGGCCTACTAAAACTCTATGCCACAGTCACACCAATGGTATGTCCATTTCCATCTAAACTGTGAACATAAAACTTATATTCTGCAAGAATATAAAATCTGGTCTTCTGTGTGTAAGTCGTACTCTACACAGCAGATTAAATACTATACAAAATATCGGATATCCATGCATAACATTAAAATGATACACATACATTTCTCATAGAGATTGTCATAAAATAAAAAATTAATTTTATTAAAAATCAAATTAAATACTAAAAATATGATTTTCAGTATACCAACCCTAACAGTCTTTTCTCTATCCTCAGGGTCCATTAGAACCTGGTTATACCCGGAGAAGCTGTCCATCAATGGAAATAAGACATGCCCTGTCGTACTGTCTACCAAGACGTCAATGTTGAGATCTAAAAAATCTACGCAGACCCGGATGCGTCCGTCTTTCTTCAGAATTGGAACAATGTTTGCCACCCATTTCGGATACTCAGTTACCATCAGGAATCCAGCGTTGATCTGCTTGGTGACCTCTTCCTTGATCTTCAGAGCCCATTCTGGTTGTGTCCGTCTCAACTTTTGTTTGACCGGTTTAGCATCAGGGTATATGGGAATATGATGTTGGACAATGTCAGGATCAACGCCAGGCATATCCTCATAAGACCATGCAAATACATTTTTGAATTCTTTTAATAAAATTTAACTGCTCACGTTCAGTTAAGCATAAAAAAGAATCGATTTGTACAATGTGGATTAGATTCATTACTTAGATTTATTAACAAAGTTTCTTCAATTATTGGTTGAGTGCGCATTTCTTCTTCTCTTTTTATTAAAAGTTTTATTTCTTTGGGGATATCCCCATAGAATTCAAAATCATCGAAAAGTATATGAAATAAATCAAACAAAATAAAGTAACTAAAAATCTTGTTTATTTCATTGAAGGAAGACAAGATTACAAACTCAAAATCACAAATAGGAGGAGATGCACAAACAGACGTTCTCTCAGTTATAGACTCCGACTCAGGCTTGGAACATGCAACATGCAAATTACAAGCTTCCATGGACCAGTTCTTCACATCCTTTACGGACACATCCACAATGAGCTTGCCGTAATTTGCTGTGCATTGTAGCCTAACATTAGACAATCCTGATTGGCTATGTGTATCTGAGCCATCTTCCAGCTGAATAATGCTCCCATGTTAATACCATCCAGCTTATCAGCCCAATCTTCCTCTTGAATCTTCTCTTCTTCTTCTTCCTCTTTCAAAACTTCCTCTTCATTCATATCAGATAGTTAATGGCTAAAGAAGATTTCCAATCCTGGTAGCTTCTGGTTAGTTTCTTCATCAATCTATGGCTCTGAGAAACCATAGTATGGGAAATCTTCTCCTTTAACAAAGTAACTGTTGAGCGTTCCTTAGTATTTAGCCTTTTGTCCCTTCTGTCCCCTCTGCGGCCCTTCCAAATCTTTCTTCATCGACTTGTACCCAAGACTGAAATGTTGTGAAGCTGGCAATACCTAAATAGGTTCTAGAATACCTTGTTGCTTACGTCCTAGTCCTATGCCTGGGAAATAAGACATATGCTTCATCATTGGGACCACTCACGGGTTTATGTAATTCTCCTATTCTTCTAGCAGCATTTGCACGGCAGGAGTCTCATCATAGCGGAATCCATTCAAAAATACGTCTCCTTCTCTATATTGCACCTTTAAAAGAGTTTAACCGTCTTCTCTTGGGGCTTGAATACTGTCTTCCCCAAAGATGATTAACACTGCCCCATTTTTTACCATCTTTAATTTTTGGTGGAGAGTGGAAGGTACCGCTTGGACATTTAGTTTATGAAGCCATGGCCTTCCTAGCAATAAATTAAAAGACGCTGGCACGTCCAGCACATGAAACTCGACTGATGTTTCCAATGGTCCCACAGATACTGTAAAGGATACCAACCCAAGCACATCCCTTCTGGTGTTATCATAGGCCCGGACTCTTTGATTGCTGGGTGTGAAATGTTCTGGTTTCAATCCCAAACAAACTGCTATTCTGAGTGGGCAGACATTCAGTGTAGTCCCATTATCAATGAAAGTCACTGGAACCCATTTCTCCAGGCATTTAACAGTGATATGCAACGGCTTGCTATGGCGTCTTTCTTCCATCGGCAAATCCTTATCAAAAAAGGAGATGACCTTTTGTTTCGCAGCTGGCAAGATGAGCCCGATGAGTTGTTTTGAAGTCGCAGCTATTAAAGCATTGGCTTTGTTCAAAACCTTCAGCACCGCTTGCCTATGTCGATGTGAAGCCATCAATAGGCCCCAGATGCTAACATTGGCTTGTGTTTTCTTTAACTGTTTCAGCACAGCGTCATCCTCTTCTTCCTGCTCCTTCTCTTTTACCTTGCCATTTCTCTGTCCCTTTCAAGCTGAGCAGGCTTGAAGTGCCACTCGCTTCTGATCAGATGTTCTACGCCTTCCACAGGATCCCACAGTCCCAACATTGTGTGTTGTGTTGACCCAAAACTGTATAAAAGTGGCACTACGAGAAAAGTGTCGACCCCTTTCTCTATAGTGTCGACCATATTTGTTCTCTGACTCTCGGTAAATTCATGTCGACACAAAACTTAATCGTGTCGACCCAAATAACCGAATGTGTCGACACCATCTGAAAAGGTGTTGACACTATTTCCTATTTCAAATACCCACACTTTTGCAAGGAAAAGTGTCGATGCAAAGGTCATATGTGTCGACACAAGTCTTTACACCTATATAAAGAGGCGTCGGTGACCAAAAGTCGCATCATTTCCCTCTCTTTCTATAAAATTGTTTATCTCCCGCCATTTTTCTTTTTGAAAAACGTGTAGACCCCTCTTCTCCACCCCCATTCTCTCTTCGAATTTAACCTCCAAATCTCTCAAAATGCCACCGAGAACTATGGGAAAAGGGGCAAAACGGATTGGTGAAGGAAGTTCCACAAGCCCTAGAGCGTCCAAGAAGAAGAAAACAACCTCCACGGCGGTGACGGCGACGGCACCAGCATCGTTGCAATGGTCGAGGTAATCAACTTTAAAACCCCTATAATCCATCAACTTTATTTTGCTTCCTTTGTTAATCGTAAAGTCATACCCAGTCGTAGTATAGACTTCTCCTTTTTCGACTCCATAGAAATGAGATTCAAATATCTATTTTCTACCCTCGGGTGGGAGAGGCTTTTGCAAATCAGAGAACCTCACTATCCCACTTTAGTTAAATCTTTTTATGCACACATTCACATCTCACTCGTTCCAACCACTACCATCACCACTTGGGTGATTGGTGTCGATATTCATTTGACCCTATCTACCTTAAACGAAATACTTAGTATTCCTGGAGGTGAAATTTGTGTTCCCTGCAACAAGAAACCCCTTGACCTTAAAGGATTTTCTTTTTCTAAGGCTGTGAAAAACATTTTTGAAAATGACGACATTGATCCTACCAAGCCTTTAGAAGCCAACACTCTCAAGCTAAAGATGTGCATATTGCATCATAATGTGAATCACATCTTTCTTCCTCAACTAGGAAAATTTGGAGATGTTGCATATATGCACGTGTTCATCATGTGGTGTATTCTTAAAAAATAAAGCCTAAACCTAGGGTTTTTATTCATTTCTTACATGTTGCATTCACACAGTAAATCCAACTTCTCTCTCCCCCATGGCATGTATCTTACCCAAGTCTTTCACCATTTTGGCGTAGACTTATCTGAAGAAAAGTTGGTACCCTCATCAAAACAAAATCTATAGAGTAGTTTCACTCTTAAACATATGCAAATTGCAAATGTTAATGGAGTTTGGACCACATCTCGTCGTGGTACCCCTTCCACTGTCAGAACTCCTCCTCCGCCTCGCGATATATCTCCTATTCATGTTGATCTTAACTCCCCTGCTCTTCCAGTTCGACCTTACTTTCCTGGCCCTTCTAGTACTCCTGGTCCTTCTCATCCTCCTCCCACTCCTAGATATGCTCATGCTCCATCTACCTCTTCCTCTGCTCCAATCTCTGTTGATCTGTCAGAAGTAGTTTTCTTAATTCATACTTTATCCTCTTTTGTGTCTTCCTTTAAAGCCAAAGTGGACCAAGACTTTTTTTTATCGTAATCATACCATATCTGACCTCTCTGATAAAGTTAAAAGTCTTAACAAATCCAATCGCACCTTACGCAAAGAAGTTGAATGAGCCACTGATGCCAAAAGATCATTGTGTAGTACAAAGGGATGACAACATTGTCTCCATTGTTAATGCGAACAATGCCATTCTTTGATAAATCATAAAATAATATGATAAAGGCGTGGTGTTGGCTGCCCAAGAAAATGCAAGAAAAGTTGAAGAGCATCTTCAATGGCTCAAACAAGCATGGGCTACTCAGTTCAAGCCCAAGGAGACAAAGAAAGTGAAAGCTGCTCAACTTAAGCGCGAAGCAGATCTTGCATTAGCCGCTAGATATGAAGCCATAGCAACAGCTGAGGCCAAAGATGAACGAGCTCAAGCTTCCAAGGATTGAGCCTCCACAAGCAAACAGAGAGCCAAAGAGAAGCAAAAGTTCAAGCGATTCATGGACGACCAGTAGTTTCTTTTTGATGTTTACAAAAGGGGAGAAGAAGAGAAGAAGTGAAGGGGAGAAGAGAAGGCAAGAAGAAAACATTACCAAACTTTTATTTCTTATTGAAGGAGAAGATGTACAAGTTAACATACATTTCTTATATTTTTGTGGTTTGGATGAATGTTTATGAATGATGGTTTAAAATTTTATTTTGTTGCTTTTGGATGAATTCTTATATCTATGTGTTTGTGTAATAGCCAATCCTGTTCATCTATATATATATTTGGATTTTGGAAAATCTCCTTGCACATAATTGTTATGATGCACAAAATTTCTTCTAAGAATAAATGGAGTTAAAAGGATAATAATTTATATTTTCAAAATGAAAGTGTTAACACATTTTAAACATTTGAGTTGACACCTTTATTCAAAAGAAATGACTCAACTCTCAAAAGGATTAAAACACTTAACTATTCTTGAAAGAGAATATTTTTGTGTTAAACCTAATTGAAAATTAAGTCAAACACTTTTAAGGTAAAGAATACTTGAAGCACATCAAGTATGTCAACACCTTCGAACAAGTGGTTTGACACCCTAACAATTTTATGAAGTTACTTTTAGGTATCAAAAATTAGTGTCGACACAGATATGATTTGTGTCAACACAAAAGAGCCGAAGCTCTCAAGACTCAAAATGAGTCGACACAAATGAAATTTGTGTCGACACAAAAGTGGATCCTCACTTTCGGTATCCAAAACTTTGAGTCGACACAATTACCAAATGTGTCAACACAAAATAACAGAGGCCACTTGCAGATTTTGGGTCTCGACACAAAATAGAAGATGAGTCAACACAAAAGTCCCAAGCCCGCCTGAAGAAATTTGGTGTCGACACAAAAGTCCAAAAGTGTCGACACAAATATCCTGAGGCTTTCTACATAATTTAGTGTCAACACCAAAGGTAAAATGAGTTGACACAAATGGTCCTGTCCCGGATGCTGAAGTTCAAATGTGTCGACAGCAGATCCAAAAGTGTCGACACCGTTGTATTAGTAAGAAAGATTACAAAATTCATGTCAACCACTCTGAAGAATTGTGTCGACCCAATCACTTGAAGATCCCTGCCCTAGACATTTTGTGTCGACACCAATGGCTTTTGTGTCGACACCTGCGATGCAAATTCAAATTTACGACAAACTTCAACTGTTGGAATTTTGGCATTTAATGCCCTCACCTACCTCCAATGGTCATGAATGCACAAGAGCTTATATAAGGAGTAATTCTCATAATTTAATCTCTCTGGAGACTTTTAGTCACTGTTCTATTGCTTGAATCAAACATAGAATCCTCAAGCTCACGTTTATTGCTAAACTCCAGCTCTTGTTCCTCATCTCTCTTTACCTTCTCATTTATTTTAAATCAATTTCTGTAAAGGGAGTGAGTGTTTTTCATTGATTCTCTCATTTATTGTAATTAAGGATGAGTCACCCTTTATCCTTTGAGTGAATAAGTGAATCTCATCAATGAAGAGTTCAAAAGAGATTAGAAGAAAATAGAAGATTATTTTCATAGGATCTTCTTGAAGCTATGATAGGCTTTTGAATGTGCCTGTAAACATTCGTCAGCTCAAGAGAAGTCTTGAAGTTGTAAAGGCTTAAAATGCGCTCGTGAAGCATTCTATATTGTGAATATACTCAAGGAGAAACTTGAGAAATGGATGTAGGCTTGGAAGAATCCGAACCACTATAAAATCCTTGGTGTCTGGTTATATCTCTCTATCTCTAACCTCTTTTAATATTTACTTTGCATAAATTCTTGATTATCTAGCTATATTTGCATAAATTCTTCGAAATGGTTTTAAAAATTATTATTAATTTTTAAAGACCTAATTCACCCCCCCTCTTGGGTTGCCTAGAACTAACATTGGCTAAGAAGAAGCTCAATCAAATTCTAGAGAGAAGGTTTATCTGAAGAAACTAAACGAAGAAACGGCAGCATTTCGGCAAGAAAATAGAGCTAGGCCAAAGGGACCGGTTTGATCTAGGATTCTAAGAAAAATGGGCAACACTCCGGTGGGAAAACAAGACGATCTCACACGGGTTGAAGAAAGCGAGCCTAAATAGAAATGAGAGGATAAAACCAACAACCCGAGAAGAACCCAAAAAAGAGAGAAACTATCCTAGAGGCTTCAAAACAAAACGCGAACATGACCCCGAAAAGAAAACTACGGCATGAAAACGAAACAAGGTGAAGAACAAAACCCGGGTAAAAATTCGAAGGAAAAACTAACTTAAACAACAAGGGATAATAGAACACCTGAGCCAAACCCGAAAATGGAACTAGCCTAAGCCGGATAAACAATCCTAACAAACAAAAACAAAACATACAATTAACAAAACACAAAATCCTGTTGAGTTAGCATACCTAATGGAGGATTCTAAGCTACTATATGCAAAAAGGCCGATCTTGGGTCAATAATCAGGGTACCTTCTGAATAGAGCCGGGTATTTACTTCTCATGCCTGGTGTGATGCAGGATATGATTAAACGGTATGTTCGAACTCCTTTACTGCACTTATGAAAGTGTATAGTCAGTATAGCTTGCTCGCCTTCCCAATAATCCCTGGAACGGATAAACGATCGGGGTATCAGGTCGACTAGGGAAAGGGGTTTAAGAACGATGCACATGTATGCGAGAATACAAATGAGAAAGTCTTATTAAGAACCAGTTATGTTTTCAAGTTTAGCCCTCTTAATTGATTTCGTAAACCAGTCCCCAATAGAGTCGCCAGAAAATACTGTGGCACCGGAATTTTGGAGTTTTTTTGTTGGTCAAAAATAAGGGAATTCAAAGGATATTTGAAAAATATTTTAACACCTTGAAAGCCAAATTTTAAAAATCCTTTTTTGTTGAAAATAGAGTCGCAACTTAGTTTTTGAGAAAAATCAAGAAAAAATAAAAATGGCTTCTGATCTTTAAAACGTTTAACCAAAGAAAAAAAGGGTTCGGGGGTTAAGGTACGAATCAGAAAAGATATTAGGCACCTCATTCGCCCAACCGTAAAGTTGGTCTCTACTAATCATCATTAGTTCTTAATTAAATTTTTCAAATGCATGCAAATACAGAAAATGGAGATGAAAAAAGAGCATCCAAAATCAAATAATAAAATTACATAGCATATGTATATAGAATACCAAAACAAAGAAAATAAGAAAAAAAATTCTAAGTCCTATGACATGCAATTTCTAACTAAATGATACATGAAGCAAAACCCACATGCGACATCATCACAATTAACATGATTCAAGTAAAAGAACAAAAATATACTAAATGTCACTAAAACAAAGCTAAGAATAAACATGAATTTGCTAACATTATCATTCGATTACTAAAATAACCTAAATTATTCTAACATGATTTTTGAACAAATTTATCCAAACATGCTTTAAATTCTAAGCAAAAAGAAAAGTAACTATTAAGTTAACCATAAACAAAATAAAAGAAAATGAGAGAGATACAATCAAAAGAAAATTAAACTAGGATTAAAGAAGGTTGTGAATTTTAATGAAATAAAAGAAAAGAAAATAAAAAAGAATGTCATTAAAAGGAATTAAACTAGAGGATTTGGTGAGTAAAAGAAAAGAAAAAAAAGGAAATAAAAGAATACTATGAGAAGAAAACCTACATTACTTTTGTGAATAAAATAAAAGGAAAAGAACAATTATTAAAGAAAAATTAAACTAGCATACTAACTAATGAGAATAACAACTATTACATAGCAATATAACTAAGAAATATAAAATATGGGTGTAATATTGATAATTACAATCATATGAATGTTGGTATATTTATTATAATAATAACGACATTGTGAGTCGTACTGCCAATTATGTTAACACTAATTGATGAACTTTTTTTTGAAAGTGATCAAAAGTGCAAGTGTGAAGTGGAAACAAAATTACAACTAAGGAACTAATATGGAGTATTCAAACCATACACATTACACTAAACTCACACATATAACTTCATAAAGGAAATGATGAATTCAACTAACTATGAATGCGATATTAAAATTGAAGTTAACCCAGTCACTCCAAAAGGGAGAAAATGGAGTTAGAAAGACCGGGGTTCCAAACAGAATACCTGGATCGATAGTGAATCCTCCAGTTAGGGAATGATGCAATAGTTCAATCCTCAAGTGATGGTCCAATCCAAATTAGGGTTTCAGTCGGTGTCAAAGGTTCAACTCTTAGTACTTCGGCAGGTTTTCGCCATCGAGGCTCGGACTTTCTTAGTGCTTCGACAGAGTCTCTCTCTCTCTAGAATTCTATCTTGAAAACGTACCAAGGGTTACGGTATTTATAGAATTTTTCAACCAATGAGATACTGACACGTTTTGGGACACATCAGGCCATTTCGAGTTTGCGGTCGCCAGTATGGATATGGCAGTTGCCACAAAAAGTGTAGTTTCCAAGAGATTACTATGACGGTCGCCACAATGAAATTGGCGATCCCATGGTTTAATGTGGCGGTCGCTGCTTCTAGCTAGGTGTCACGCCCCAAACTTTGGGTCACGTGAAACACCCACAAGCAACTAAACATAATACCGAATCCGAGAATACACTCTCAATATAAAGCATACAGGCATTATATATAATCGCCAACTGGCTTACATTACACGGTTTCAACACCAAAAAATATGTAAACATACATGATACAAAAAGAACAAAGAGAAGACTACAAATCTTCCGTCTCTCCAGCAACCCCAGATCAACTTGCGTGACTGGTACCTAAAAAATATTTCAAATCCCACACCGTGAGCCAAAGCTCAGCAGAAACAAGACAAAGCATGCAATATAAGCTAAACAAGCTAGGAAAGCGAGGTGCAATTTTTGACTCTCTTTCAAGCTTTTAAAATAATTTTCACATGTAAACGGGAAAGCGAGGATAAGAACCATTTTTGACTCACAAGAGCCTTGAACCGCAGTTCTAAAATAATTTTGTATCACGACTCACACGGGTCGTAAAAACAGTTTGAAGATTATTTTTATCCATCCCACAATACAATACATGCAATCCATAAATGTTCTCGAGCTTTTACCAAGAGACCGCAACCCCAACTAATGCACCTTTACGGATTCTCACCGAGGGACCGCAGCCCCAACTAATGCACCTTTAGCCAGAGCTAACTTGTACAACCAACACAATGCATGCCACCCATGCAACTCAACACATGCATCCCACAACGTGCAACACATGCTACCCGTGCATACAACCCGTGCAACACACACAATGCACGCAACCCGTGGAACATAGACCATGCACGCAACATGTGCAACACACACCACGTATGCAACCCGTGCAACACATGCAATGCAGAAATAAAAGCAGAGTTTTTATATAAACAAGAACCACATACCCATCCTACAACGTGCAAGAATAAAACTAATCATAGTTCTATAAGCATAAAAACACATATAAACTTCACATCATGACGACACCCGTCACATAACCCGATATCCACTCACATGGACAACCGATAACCCACACAACCAAGCCTAACCCAGAGGCTAGCTCAAAACCCTACAAACCACGAGTTCACAAAAACACCGCGGGCCCAAACACGCCCCACACCCAACGATGAACAAACACCGCGCACCTAACCGTGCACCAACACCTGCATCTGACCATGCACGTCACCCCGAGGACGGCACCTAACAAACACCTGAGGCCACGACACACCCCTCGAAACCACAACATAACCAACAGAACCCCAAAAAGAATCCAACAGTATTTTAGTCGACTAATCCCATATATCAATCAACTGAATACCGTTGGAAACCAAGGACCCAACCACCAA
Organism: Heliamphora pulchella; assembly: GCA_032270985.1. Taxonomy (NCBI): domain Eukaryota; kingdom Viridiplantae; phylum Streptophyta; class Magnoliopsida; order Ericales; family Sarraceniaceae; genus Heliamphora; species Heliamphora pulchella. The sequence goes on along the minus strand of JAULJZ010191512.1, from coordinate 8,749 downwards.
CACATGCCCAACACGGCCAACACGAACCCACACATGCCCAACACGGCCAACATGAAACCATGCATGCCCAACACAGCCAACAAAACACAAACAAACTCCCAAAGGACAAGAAATTTGATAAAAAAGTTCCATAAGGATGAAAAATAAGCTTTTTCCAAACATTCGGCCAAAAACGGGTGAAAAACTGTTAAGAAATTTTGACATACCCTCACTATTTTTATCATAACTTTTTCTATAAAAATAATTTTAATGTGAGAGAGGTGTCATTGGAAAGAAGACATCTGGGTTTTAAATTTGAACACAAACACGACCCAATTTCGGGTTCGAATGAGGGAGATCATCAATTTTAAAAATAAATTTTCAACCAGTGAAAAATAGACCGCGGGCTAGACCGCTCGAGCGATCTGTCCAGCGGTCAACAATCCGAGAGCAACCCAAGAACGCCCTCTAGACCGCTTGAGCGATCCCTCAAGAGGTCCTACGCCAGAAACAGATCTGTTTACTAAATTTGGAAGCTTCTAGCCATCCAACAACCATCAAACAACCCTCCAAACTCAAAATCAACGCAACCAAACTCTCTTCCAACATCCTTGGACATACACAAGCCCAAGACTACCACAAAAACCTCGAAAGAAACCCTAAAACCCCAATTCCATCCAACCAAAATTGATTAAAAATGGTTTTAAACCCAAAACCTAATTTATTTGAAACATAAACCACTTTTTCATGCATTTTTAACTGGTAAAAATACGCACGATTACATGTAACACCTTTTATAAGACATGCGAGTCAAGGATCTTACCTCGGTGAGTTAAAAACTCGACGCCTCAAACCACGTGCAAAATCGAGTTTCGTCGAAATAAAATTCTATCTAAATGAACGCGTAGCCCACCGTGCCAATAGCAAGGATCCACTGTTGGATCGTCGAAAACCGATCCCCGAGCCCCTGAGAAGTTAAAGAGAAGGAGGGAGAAAATGAGAAAACTTAGCTTGTAAGTTTTGAAATATATCTTTTGAAAATATCTAACGCTAGATATTTATAGGTCACCAAATATCTTTTTTTTTTTGAAATTCGCACCGCAACGCCCAACGGTCCCGAAAACCAACCCCACATGTATATCTAAACCCGATCATGCCTCAAAATGCATATAAACAAGCTGTAATGAAAACACTAAACGTGCATTAAAAAACGCTAAAAAAAACAGGTCAGGGTCTCACAACTCTACCCCCTTAAAGGAATTTTGTCCCCGAAATTCAACATAAGGTCAAAAGAAAACAAACCATCGATCGCAATCGACACAGGCTTACGAGATGGTTAGCCAAACCATTCCTAGGATATAGTCATTCAAGGTTAGGCATCCTAAACAACAGCTAACTATCTCAAAGGCACAGGATCTACAACTCACCCCAACCTCACATCATCACCAACTGCTGTCTCTACACAGCACACCACCTACGGAGTCCACCTCCAACTCCAAACCCACGACCACAGCCTCGCCCTCTCCACGCAGACATCGCGTCTATTTGAAAAAGACAGAACATAAGACCCAGCACATCACATGAACAGAAACACTATACACATAAGCATGCTGACACGTAGCCACATAAGTTCAAGCTAAATAACGCGTTAATCTAGATAACTTACTTAGATTCTCTGCTAGAATTCACATCAGCTAAACGCATTTCTAACTTGGCTCCCAAGTTTGTTAATCCAAATGCCCCAAGCCAAGACTAATCAAACTTAAGTTTAACCCCCATGCACACATATGCACATCATTCTCATGCTTTACATGTTAACACGTTCATATTATCAAAGCATCTAAACACATGTAATTAAGCACACGCAATCAACCTCACATGGCGATGCACCCTCTTCCCACGGCTCTTAGGTATTCGAACCCAGAGCACTGATACCATTCTGTCACGCCCCAAACTCTGGGTCACGTGAAACACCCACAAGAAACCAAACATATTTCCCAACCCGAGAATACACTCTCAATATAAAACATACAGGTATTGTATATAATCACCAACCGGCTTACATTACACGGTTCTAATACCAAAAATCATGTAAACATACATGATACAGAAAGAACAAAAAGAAGACTACAGATCTTCCGCCTCTCCAGCAACCCCGAATCAACTTGCGTGATCGGTACCTAAAAAATATTTCAAATCCCACACCGTGAGCCAAAGCTCAACAGAAATAAGACAAAGCATGCTGTATAAGCTAAACATGCTAGGAAAGCGAGGTGCAGTTTTTGACTCTCTTTCAAGCCAATAAAATAATTTTCACATCCAATTGAAAAAGCGAGGATAAGAACCATTTTTTACTCACAAGAGCCTTGAACTACAGTTCTAAAATGATTTTGTATCACGACTCACATGGGTGGTAAAAACAGTTTGAAAATTGGTTTTATTCATCCCACAATGCAATACATGCAATCTATGAACCTTCTCGGGCTTTCACCGAGGGACCTTCTCGGGCTTTTACCGAGGGACCGCAACCCCAACTAATCCACCTTTATGGACTCTCACCGAGGGACCGCAGCCCCAACTAATGCACCTTTAGCCAAAGCTAACTTGTATAACCCACGCAATGCATGCCACCCATGCATCCAATAACACGCAACACATGCTACCCGTGCATGCAACCTATGCAACACTCGCAACACACGCAACCCATGCAACACTCACCACGCACGTAACCCGTGCAACACACACCACGTATGCAACCCGTGCAACACATGCGATGCAGAAATAAAAGCAGAGTTTTTATATAAATAAGAACCACATACCCGTCCTACAACGTGCAAGAATAAAACTAATCATAGTTCTATAAGCATAAAAACACATATAAACTTCACATCATGACAACACCCATCACATAACCCGACATCCACTCACATAGACAATCGACAACCCACACAACCAAGCCTAACCCGGAGGCTAGCTCCAAACCCTACAAACCATGAGTTCACAAAAACATCACCTTTTTCCCAAAAGAGCTACGGGCCCAAACACGCCCCACACCTAACGATGAACAAACACCACGCCTATAATCGTACACCAACACATGCATCTGACCATGCACGTCACCCCCGAGGATGGCACCTAACAAACACCTGAGGCCATGACACGACCCCCAAAACCACAACACAACCAATAAAATCCCAAAAAGAATCTAATTGTATTTCAATCGACTTGTAGTGACCCGGACCTTTTCTAATTTTGAATTTTAACAACAGCATGTTTACTATGTTTTATGGGGATGTTTGGGGAGTGAGAATCACGTGTAAAATTTAGTCTTGAGCTTATATGTTTTTGTTTATGATGATTAAAGGTGGAATTTTGCAAAATGTGTAGCCGGATGACATGTTGCGCGTGTATAACTCAATTTCAGCCTTAATAAGTGAGAATTTCAGCTCAGGGTTGACCGCTCAAGTGGTAGGGTCACCGCTCAAGCGATGAGGTGGCAGAGAGTTTTTGGGTATGGGACCGCTCGAGCGGTGGGGGTCCGCTCGAGCAGATTATCGCGATGCTGATGTTTTAAAAAGCAACGTAGGCTTTCTTTTCCTTCATTTCTCTTATGTCTCTCTCTTTCTAAAGCAAAGGTGAACATTAGGGTTTGAGTTTAAGAGGCACTAGAGGCTTGTTTGGCTTCTTAGAGTGAGTTTCTTTGCCTCCGTTTCGGTGGCTTGTCCGTTGGAGAACCAGTATTGGCTTTGGAGGCAATATTCTCACCATGTGGTCAAGGATCTTCGTGATTGGAGCTCGTCCGAGGCTTTTCTTTCGGATCTAGCGTTAAAAGGTAGGATCCAAGACCTTCTTTGAATATGTAAGTGATATGTGTCGTATTTTCTCATTTATGAACATGAAGATCTAAAATTTGTAGTTTTCAAATTGCTAAGTTTGAGATTGGGGATAATGAGGGTTGAATCTTTGATTTATGGAGGATTTAGCATTATCTATCTTGACATTGTTTTATCTTGTGATTTGGGGTGAGAAATAAGGACTTAGGGTTTGTATTTTGGGGTTAAACCATGGATTTTGGGGCTTTTGGGTTTGAAGGCATTGTAGGATGAAATTGATATGATTAATGGTTAAATTGAAGGTTATTGTTGCCTATCGTGCTTTAATTCCATGAATCCATGTAATGTATATTCATATCAAGTCAAGTGTTAAATAAAATCAATGAATTTGTGAATTTGAAGTCACATGATGATTAATTCGATTTTGAGCCGAGAACAACGGAAATGCGGATGATGAAATTGTGTAGTGAAATGGATTGGTGAGAGGAACCATTTGGGTTGGACTCACACGTGTGTGTTGTGTTACGATATGTTAAAAAGGACCGATTTCTGAATTATTTAAGGTTTGGAATGAGTTGCATCTCGATAAAAGTCTAAAAAACTGCGCAGATTGGGTTCTCTGCCCGCTGGCTAACAACTGGGAAAGGACGTATTTGGGTTCTCTGCCCACCGGCTGATGACTGGGTAATTGGGTTCTCTGCCCACCAGCTGATGACCAGGAAAGGACGTAGTTGGGTTCTCTGCCAACCGGCTGGTAACCGGGAATAGACATTAGTCGTGTCGGGGTATAGAATGTATCGTTACCTCACGGGGCCCGTGTGGCCGGATTGAGGGTAATGCTGCATGATTCTATACGCTCGTCCGACGCCGGTGCCTAAAATTTGAACTATGAATTGATGAAACACGAAATTAGTTGATAAACATGTGTAAGTGTGTGTGAGTAGTGATGAACTTAAGTCTGAGGCACCTCTATTTGGTAACATGACAAGATGACGAAATGGTTTGGGTTGATTAAGAATAGTAAGATTGAGGAATTAATGGTAAACGATGAATATTTCTATGAGTATGAAAAGAACACATGGAATAACCATATTTCTTTTTGAAACCCGGTTATGCTAGGAAAACTCATTTAAGGACAAATACTATAAAGTGATTAAGTATACTTGTGCATCTTGCATAACCATCCTCGCATAGCATGCATGTATTCAATTTTAGTCCTGTTCCTACGAATTTCGACTCATGTTTAACAACACCTCAGGTGACGACGAAAAGAGGACCATGGAGTAAGATCTATTGTCGACATCTTTTTGGGAAAAATTAATAGGATTGCATTGTTTCTTTGGATGGTTAGCTTTTGAGAAATGAAAGTGCACAGATGTAATCTTTTTTGAATGGTTGGATTAATGTAATTTTGAACCAAACCATTATTGTAAGACCTTAGGGTCTCACATTCATATGATGCATGCATGCAAGGGTGTTATTACTTGGATTGAGATGGGTGTTTTGATTTCCCAAAGAATGGTTTTGGCAGAAATGTTTGGTTTATAATGAATGGCAATTTGTTTTCAATTACGTGCTTTCCTCCTTTGGTTTTATCCCCTCAAAACAGGTTTAGAAAATTTATCATTTGAATCAGGTTTCCATGAATATAAGCGTTTTTCATAGTTTTTGAGCAAAAACTCTCGGGTGTGTAACCGCTCGAGCGGTGGGGTGTCCGCTCGAGCGGTCTCCGCTGGATTTCAATGTTGAAAATTTTCATGAACTAAGTTCTTTATAATTGATCCTGAAACACAAATGGATTATACAAAGACATAATTTTCGAAGAAAGGATTTTCACATTGGGTTGGTTTAAAAATTAAATTCAGTTTATATTAAAATGGGACAGGGGCGCTACACAACTAATCCCATATATCAATCAACTGAATACCGTTGAAAACCAATGACCCAACCACCAACACATGCCCAACACGAACTCCTACACGCCCAACACGACCAACACGAAACCACACATGGCCAACACGAACCCACACACGGCCAACACAACCAACACAAAACCATGCACGGCCAACACGAAACGACCAACACAAAACGACACACGGCCAACACGAAACCACACACGGCCAACACGACCAACACGAAACCACACACGGCCAACACAAAACCACACGCAACCAACATGGCCAACACGAAACCATACATGCCCAACACGGCCAACAAAACACAAACAAACTCCTAAGGGAGAAGAAATTTTATCAAAAGTTCCATAAGGATAAAAAATAAGCTTTTTCCAAATATTCAGCCAAAAACAGGAGAAAAACGGTTAAGAAATTTTGACATACCTTCACTACTTCAATCATACCTTTTTCTACAAAAATAAATTTAATGTGGGTGAGGTGTCATTGGAAATAAGACTTTCGGGGGTTCAATTTGAACACAAAAACGACCCAATTCTGAGTCTGGATGAGGGAGAGATACATCAATTTTAAAAATAAATTTTCAACCAGTGAAAAATATATCGCGGGCTAGACCGCTCGAGCGATCTGTCCAACGGTCAACAACCCGAGAGCAACCTAAAACCGCCCTCTAGATAGCTTGAGCGGTCCCTCAAGCAGTCCTTCATGCAGTCCTACACCAGAAACTGATCCGCTTACCAAATTTTGAAGCTTCTAACCATCCAATAACCATCTAACAACCCTTCAAACTCAAAATCAAAGCAACCAAACTCTCTTTCAACATCCTCGGACATACACAAGCCCAAGACTACAACCAAAACCTCGAAAGAAACCCTTAAACCCCGATTCCATCCAACCAAAATCAATTAAAAATGGTTTTAAACCCAAAACCCGATTTATTCGAAACATAAACCACTTTTTCATGCATTTTTAATCGGTAAAAACACACACGATTACACGTAGCACCCTTATAAGATGTGAGAGTCTAGGATCCTACCTCAGTGAGTTAAAAAATTGATTCCATGAACCACGTGCCAAACCGAGCTTCGCCAAAATGAAATTCCATCTAGATGAACGCATAGCCCACCGTGCCAATAGCAAGGATCCGCTATTGGATCGTTGAAAATCGATCCCCGGGCCCCCGAAAAGTTAGAGAGAAGGCATAGAGAAAACGAGAAAACTTAGCTTGTAAGTTTTGAAAAATATCTTTTGAAAATATCTAACGCCAGATATTTATAGGTCACGAAAATATCTTTTTTTCTGAAATTCACACTGCAACGTCCAATGGTCCTGGGAACAAATCCCACATGTATATCTAAGCCCGATCATGCATCGAAACGCATATAAACATGCTGCAATGAAAACACTAAACACGCGTCGAAAAACGTCAGAAAAAGAAAATGGGTCAGGGTCTCACAACTCTACCCCCCTTAAAGGAATTTTGTCTCTGAAATTCAGCATAAGGTCAAAAGAAAACAAACCATCGATTGCAATCGACACAGGCTTACGAGATGATTAGCCAAACCATTCCTAGGATATAGTCGTTCAAGGTTAGGCATCCTAAACAACAGCTAATTATCTCAAAGACACAGGATCTATAACTCACCCCAACCTCACGTCCTCACCAACCGCTGTCTCAACATAGCACACCACCCACGGAGTCCACCACCAACTCCAAACCCACGACCACAGCCTCGAACACAGCCTCGCCCTCTCCATGCAGACATCGCGTCCATTTGAAAAAGACATAACATAAGACGCAGCACATCACATGAATAGAAACACTAAGCACATAAGCATGCTAACACGTAGCCACATAGGTTCATGCTAAACAAACCCCACATACTAAGGAGAATCGACAAGAGTGACGCGTCCATCTGGATAACCTACTTAGATTCCCTGCTAGAAATCACGTTAGCTAAACGCGTTTCTAACTTGGCTCCCAAGTTTGTTAATCCAAATGCCCCAAGACAAGACCAATCATTCCTAGGTTCAACTCCCATGCTCACATATACACATCATACTCACGCTTTACATGCTAACACGTTCATGTTATCAAGACATCTAAACACATGCAATCAAGCACACGCAATCAACCTCACATGGCGATGCACCCTCTTCCCACGGCTCTTAGTGTAACACCCTGGTACAAACCCTAGTTGTAACAACCTGGTTTATAACGACCAGTGTAGCGATCCAACCCAAATCCTAGCATTAGGGACAGTTAGTTTACAAGAACTTAGGTCACTAGAAGGATGGTTACCCTAACTCGGCCCAAAAACCCAAATTCGATCCGAAAACCCTAAAGAGCTCAAATGCTCAAAGATAAAATCCAAATACTCAGAGATGACTCCTAACATCCTAAATTAAGTAAATAACATGAAATATTAGATTAAAAATCAAAATTTCTCATAATTAAGGTAAAATGACCATTTTGCCCATAGTAAAGTAAAAAGTCTTAAAAATCTAAAATTTAACTCATAGACACCATAAATCAGATATTTAAATATAATTAAGTAATAAAAGACAAAATAGCATCAAAAAAGGATAAAAATACCCTTAGTGGCCGGCCACATTGGAGTTTGTGCCCAAAAAGTGACTTTTTGCCTTTTTAAGCTCAAAAATGAGAAAAAAATTGTATAAATAAAGCATTATTATGACCCAAGACTTTTTATACAAGTAATATACATACTAATATAATATTATAGGTCAAAAAAAGAAAACAAATCATTATTTAAAATTCCTACACAATAAATAAGTCAAAAAATTAATTCTTGTCAAACTAGCTTAATTTGACTTAAAAACTTATACCAATTTAATCAATTGCTATAAAAATTATGTAAATTCATGGGAATACTAAATTAATCATAAAAACACTAAAATAATAGGATTTAGTAAGTTAAGATACCAAAAAGATACATAAAATTAATATTTTAGACGTTTTCTCACACAAAATGGTATTAAAATGCAACTTAAGCCCTAAAT
>JAULJZ010191492.1:0-20893 GCA_032270985.1 Heliamphora pulchella | reverse complement strand
GTTAGCGAATTATTTGCATACCTCTAATTAATGCACTACAAAAGCTAAAAATTAAACTATAATTAATTATTTCTTAAAAATATGTGAAAAATTCACAGCATTACTTATCCATCATATTCTATATAATCACATCCAAAATAACAAATGAGCTCATAAAACATTATGTGATAAAATAAAAAATAATTTTCTTTAATGTCTCTAAAGCAGATTAAACAGTTTCATCTCATCGTTTATACGTTTAAATTTAGTCAACTTGAATGATTTAAATTATTTATTTTATTATTTTTAGTTTCTTAATTATTCATAAAACTAAATTAACTGAATATTATCAAGTACTTAAATAAATTACATTTATTTTAAAAAATTGAACAAATAAATGAACAATATAATTTATTTTTTTTAAGACAAATGTGATTTATTTAGATATTTAACGAGAATCAATAAATTTAATTTTATGCATAAATAATTTACATATTGAATATAATAAAATAAATAATTAAAGTAAACGCAACTGGAACTATCCAACACCACTATCTAGTTTCTAAAGTGATAGGAAGTAAATTGCTCTCATAAAAACTGTCCACTTGTTATTTATCACTACATGATAAATAATAGGCCAATTATAAAAAGGGATAATTACACTTACCTCCCCTGAGATTTAAGCTTATTACAGGAACCTCCTCTGTGGTCTCTGAAATTACACTAACCTCCCTGAGATTTAATTTTTAACATCAATTGCACCCAATTGCACCCAACCATTATATTTTTCAACAAATTTTTATGATCCAATCCATTCACTCGTTGAGTTTGTTTAGCACATAAAAATTTAGATTCATCCGATATCTGTAACTAAGTGATTGAATAATTTTTATTTATTTATTTATTAAGAGATCCTATTCAATCACTTAACTACAGATATCGGATGAATCTAAATTTTTATGTGTTAAACAAACTCGACGAGTTCTACGTAATGAACGGATTGGATCATAAAAATTTGTTCGAAAATGTAACGGTTGGGTGCAATTGGGTACAATTGATGTTAAAAATTAAATTTTAGGGGAGGTTAGTGTAATTTTAGAAACTACAAAGAAAATTTCTGTAATAAGCTTAAAACTCAAGGGAGGTAAGTGTAATTATTCTTTATAAAAAATAGTCAAAATTAGTACTTTTAGATGTGAGGTTTATTAATTATTTTATATATATATATATATATATATATATATATATAGTAATACATTATTTATTTGTTATTCACTCTCCACTTGTTAGCTTTTTCCTTATAAAATAATAAAATAAGATGAAGCTCTAGTTTAGCATCTTTAAAAAGCTATTTTTTTTAAGAAAAATAAGTTTTTAAGCTGTAATATTTTGTATTTTTAAAAAGTTCATCAACTTTTTTTAACATCTTTTTCAATATATATATATATATATATATATATATATTCCAAAGGCTCTAATATATTTTTTTGAATAAAATGACTACAATACACTTAATTAAAAAATCAACTTAACTCAAAAAAAACATGCTAGTATACTAAATACTATAACTAAAAACAAAAATAAAGATATTTTAGACATTTCAACAAATTTAAAAAAACTATTCTAAATAAATTATTTAAATTATTTAACCTTTTTTTCTTAAAAAGAAATTAAGGACCTGGATGATAACTAGCTTAAAAACTTTTTTTTTGTATTTTAGTTAAAAAAAATAAATTAGAATTAAAGTAGACTATATAGTAAGTTAGCATTTAAGGGAGCTTTTTTAAAGATAGTTGATTGAGTAAAAAATTAATTATTTTTGTTTTTTATTCAAATTGTATAATATTGACTTGTTATATGATTAATTATATCGATTATATATATAGTTGGCATAGTAGTAAATTAATCATCAAATACCAATATTATTGACTTTAAAATGAGGTCAGAGTTTAAATAAAATATCCTAATGATTACTATTTTAATTTGGTTTTTTAGTTTTTTTTTTTTGACAAACAAACTATTTTATTTTTATAGTATTTTTAATTAAAAAGTCAAAAATCTTAATTTACCCGTCAAAACCTAAATCTCTCAAATAACACAAATCTTTTCTCACATTATCACGTGACATTATTTATGTGTTACTCTCGATAAATAAAAATATACAATGGATAATAAGTGAATTATTTTTATCTCCTATTTACTTAATGAAAATAAATCAATATAATTTAATCTAAATTATATTTTTGGTACATAGGGGGTGTTTGGCAAAATTTTATGCTGTAATTTTTAATTTTTTGTTACTAATTTTAGTTATAAATTATAATAAATTCTAAATACTCGTAAATTTTATTATAATTTATAATACTTTTTTTTATTTTAATTATAAGATAAATATTTATTAAATATTTATAATTTTAATTATAAAATATAATATATAAATTACTAATTTTAGCAATGCGAAAAACTAACATAATTAAACAAGCATACCCCTTATTCCTTCGGTATAAATCTCCTTGTCTTCTTACTTCGGAGCTGCCCTTTATTTCACCAACTGAGCCTGCGTTGTGCACTGAATGTGCATTTTCTCTTTCTTTCTCAGGTATTCACTCCCTATTCTGTCTAGGGTTTTAGCTGCCGCTCTTACTCGCTGCCAAAACTGTTCACTTCGTGATGTGTTTAATTTCAGGTTTCAAATTATTTTCTGGTTGATTTTGCACTCGAGAGTGTCTCTCTTTCAATAACAATTATTAGTCGTCGCCGTCATCGTAGATCTATGGATCTGTACTTCTTCTGTTTGCTTGCTTGTTTTGCTTGCCCATTGATGTGCCTCTCTTAGCCAAAAGGACTTGCAGTTTCATTTTATTCAACTAGTTTTTCTTTTTTCCTGAATAAGAGCATGCAATTTTTTAAAAAAAATTTTGGGGGGCTTGTTTGGCTATAAAATACTGTTTTATGATGTGTACTGGGTTTAGGCCTCTGTCTTAAATTTCCTTCAAACCCATTTCCTTCAAGACCTCTCAAGATTTGGTTTTGTGGGTTGAGGTGAGCCACAATGTTAATCCGAACCGTTCATCTCATAAGTTTTGTGGAAAAAATTATTTATACAAAAATTCAGCTTAATCGGATAGCGATATATATATATATATATATATATATATACATCATATTTTGTTTTTAAAAGCAAATGGTTGTAGTTAAAATAGACTGTTTAAGTTTAAACAGTCCATTTAAATGTGATTTATTTATGTAATTATTGATGTTTGATCAAATTGAATTTTTACATGAATCATCGTCTTTTTGGCATAATTTATGAGATAAGCGATTTGGATCGTTGTTGTGGGATCACTCCGAACCTACAAAATATGGTCTTGATGGGTTTTGATGGGAAAGGGTCTTGAGAGGATCTTATCCTTTAGGCCTCTGGGTGTCGATTATATGAAAGTGTCTAAAGCTGATTCCTCCTCCTTTACAACTCACATTTGCAGATCTAGAAAGTTGGGCGTGTATTTACATGTTCTTGATGCTCTCTGATCCTCTTTTGATTGAACTTATGTGAAATCTTTTCGCTACTATTGATTTTACAGGTTTAACACTTTAACTCTCAAAATGCTTTTTTTTTTCCTGCGTAAATGTTTACCTACAAGTTTCTAATATGGTCCTTTGCGCTGTTCAATTGGTTCAATTTAATATATATATCATTGATGCATAGGATAATAGTCCACTGGAGAATTAATTTATTCTGCCTGAGAAAATAAAGCATTGATACACACTCACTCACTCACAAACATTTTTCTAAAACTTGTAAGATCAAACCCATTTTTTAATATTGAATTGGAACTCCTATGCAATGGACCAACTGATTCACCCTTTCGGATTTGAGAGCTTTGAACATTTCTAAAGATCAAAGTTGGCCTTAAAATTATGCCGAGCTGTTGAATCTGCATTTTTCTGATTCAAAATCAGTGTTATGGATTTTCTTTGCTGAGAAATGCTTTTCTTTTGCATATTTGATTTTTGTGTGCTATAGCTATTATAGCCATTCCAATTAAGAAGGGGGTAGAGAGAGAGAGTGCCTCATAATTGCTTCATGAAAATAACATTTATATGTTGACTAAATGTCTTGTCATGTTAATTATGTCTTCCTTTCTTTGTTCATGATCCTTTTTATACATTATTGGTTTTTTTTTTTTGTGTGCAGTTTTAATATAGAATCTTGTTATCGGTTATGAACCAATTGATTTGTTTAGCTGCTGTTGCAGATTGCGGGTCTATTAGAAATAAATCTACTTTAACCATATTTAGTTGGTATTCTTCCGTGAGTAAGTTAAAAATTAATAAAATGCAAATAAAAAATAAATTTAAGGTTTTAATATGTGGATTAGTTCTTTTTATCCTTTAAGATCATCTCTGTAACACTTTATGTACCTTCTTTTGACGTTGCTGCTTTGTGGTATGATTCCTGCTGTACCGTGCAAGTGATGGCTCCTGGGATCTGATCTTGTCAAATTCGCCCTCAAGTTTTAATGCATCAGTTATATGTGTTTACTCCTTAGAATAATAGTTAGTTTGCAAATTCTGTGTTCTGGACATGGACAACATAAAGAGTTTACTTTTGTGCCGCCCATTGTTCCTGTTAACCATTAGCTTCCCAAGTCACTTGGAGGAGGTTAAGGCATTCTTCATGTTTAGAAGTTGACTTTGGGATTAATTCTTCAAATAGCCTGGAGGACATGCATAAAAGAAAAACAGTAGGAGTCACACTTCTTTTACTTCTCCCACCTGTTTACGCGGTGCTCATTTTTGTTTTATCACTCTCTCTAAAACCATTTTTGCTGGCACTAATCCTTGATGCCCTTGGAAAGTTAAGTACAATATGCACTTTCCCTTGTTTCTTCAAAAGGGTTTTGGTGAAGTTCTGCTTATGGTGAAGTTCTGTGCTATGCATGTTTTAATTTTGTCACGTCAGGGCAATCACTGGAATTTGGAAGAAGCCCCTTTATTGGACCTTTTTTTGTTTTGTTTTGAGTTCCTCCCGCCTTCCTTTCTCCACGATCATGCAATTGAAGGAGATTGTGGGTAGGCAGTTGACCATAAGAGTTGATAAGTGTTGACTGTTTTGTTGTTGAAGAAAAGTTAGTATTCAGCACTGTATCAAGGCTAGGATTGTCATATCTGTTATTAATTAAAATGATATAATTATTATGAACTGATGGCATGCTGCGTATTTGAATTTTGTGCAATGTACTTCCATAAATAAGATATTTTGAAGGTAAACACATGAATTTACTTACTTTTATTGTACGCTTTGAAAGTAAAATGTTGTTAAAATATTATTCCATTGTCTTCGGCATAGTAGATTCTCCTTTTTATTTTCTTTTTCTTTTTTGCTTCCTTTTATTTATATTTAATGTTAAAGTTTATAGATTTTTATTTCTTTTATAAAGATTTTGATATTTTGAAACTTGAATGCAATTTTTTTTTTTATAATTTCTGTTAGCTCACAGTTTTTCCCCCCTTTACAGTGAAATAAGCATCTTCATAGGATACAATGTCAGATCTCCAGGCCCCTCTACGGCCCAAGAGGAAGAAGGTTTGGGTGGACTATTTTGTCAACTTCCGATGGATTATCGTTATCTTTGTCGTCCTTCCTATCTCCTTCACATTGTACTTCCTCACATATCTTGGGGATGTCAGATCCGAGTGGAAGTCCTTTAAGCAGCATCAGAAGGAACATAATGAAAATGTCAAGAAAGTGGTGAAACGCCTCAAACAGAGGAATCCATCCAAGGATGGCCTTGTCTGCACAGCTCGAAAACCCTGGATTGCTGTTGGAATGCGAAATGTGGACTATAAGCGTGCTCGTCATTTCGAAGTTGATCTCTCTGCTTTTCGAAATATCCTTGAAGTTGACAAAGAAAGAATGATTGCCCAAGTCGAGCCTCTTGTCAACATGGCCCAGATAACCAGGGTTACTGTACCAATGAATCTCGCCCTTGCAGTTGTTGCTGAACTTGATGATCTAACCGTTGGTGGCCTCATCAATGGCTACGGGATCGAAGGAAGTTCCCACATCTATGGCCTCTTCTCTGATACTGTTGTGTCCTACGAGATCGTTTTAGCAGATGGTCGAGTAGTTAGAGCTACAAAGGACAATGAATATTCTGATCTTTTTTATGCAATCCCATGGTCTCAGGGAACACTGGGGCTTCTTGTTTCTGCCGAGATCAAACTTATCCCCATTAAAGAGTACATGAAGCTGACTTACAAGCCTGTCGTGGGTAACTTGAAAGATATTGCACAGGCATATATTGATTCTTTTGCACCGAGAGATGGGGATCAGGATAATGCCGAAAAGGTTCCAGACTTTGTAGAAACCATGATTTATACTTCGACAGAAGCTGTTTGCATGACCGGTAGGTATGCCTCGAAACAAGAAGCTAAGAAGAAGGGGAACGTGATCAACAATGTGGGTTGGTGGTTTAAACCTTGGTTCTACCAGCATGCACAGAAAGCCCTAAAGAAAGGGGAATTTGTGGAGTACATCCCGACTCGAGAGTACTACCACAGGCATACTAGATCTTTGTATTGGGAAGGGAAACTGATCCTCCCATTCGCTGATCAATGGTGGTTTAGGTTTCTCTTGGGCTGGTTGATGCCTCCTAAGGTTTCTCTGCTTAAGGCTACACAAGGTGAAGCCATCAGGAACTATTACCATGAGATGCATGTTATTCAGGATATGCTTGTACCTCTCTACAAGGTTGGGGATGCTCTAGAGTGGGTCCACCAAGAGATGGAGGTACCGAATTCTTTGCTCCAGCATTCTCTCTTCATCTCTATGTCACACAAACACAAGTGTATATATATATATGTATCTTTATAGGTGTCTGTTCCATGTTCTATGATCTAAGTTTCCCGTGGAACAGGCCCGGTTAATTTATAACCTGCTTCTTAGGAAAGATTGAGCTGTGGACTATTTTTAAGCACTGACTGTTTGATTCTGAAGATGCTTTTTATAGACATGTAGACCCTATTTGTTTATAGTAATATTACCAGCCCATAAAAGTTGCCCATAAAATTACCCACAATTCAAAATGAATGGTCCAAATTCACTTAGGATATTATCCGCGTCACGAACAGTGTAATCTTGACCATTCATTTTACATTGTGGGTAGTTTTATGGGCAACTTTATGGGTAATTAGTATTTTTGATTTGCTTAGGATATGTAAGGGTGGATATCGGCTGTTGACTGGCTATATGGTAAGTTTAAAAACCTGTTTGTCTTTTACATATCCCTGTTTGTTTGCCCATTAGCTTTACATAAAGAACCCAAAAGTGTGGGATATGTAATACCGGCACTTATGGTATTACATAACCAGATGCGCCCTCCATACTTCATAAAGGGCTAAGAATATTAATTCTTTTTCTTTTAGCCAATTACATATCACTCCCTAAACAACCGTAGTATATGTGAGGCCGATAGCTGGATGGTACAACAAAGGTTTGGAAAATCTAAATGTGTATGCCTAGAGTTTTTTCTTGTAGCCTCTGATTTTATAAATTTTATTACTTGAAGCGATAAATTTATAGTTGTAACAAATATTTGTTACTTCTGTTTGATGTCATAATTACATCTATTCAATTATAATTTATAAATTTTATAATTTCATTTACACCGGATACCCTCTAAATTGTTTGAAAAATACTTTTTCCCTAAAACTTCGATAATTTTTAGGTATACCCCCTATGGCTTTGCCCGCATAAACTGTGCAAGCTTCCCTATAAAACAATGGTATACCCGGAACCTGGATTCGAGCTGCATCGCAGGCAAGGGGACACACACTATGCCCAGATGTACACAGACGTTGGAGTTTACTATGCACCGGGACCGGTTTTGAGGGGAGAGGTATTTGATGGGTCGGAGGCGGTTCGTCGTATGGAGAACTGGTTGATCGAGAACCACTCGTTTCAGCCGCAGTACGCGGTGTCTGAGCTGAGCGAGAAGAATTTTTGGAAGATGTTTGATGCCGGGCTGTACGAGAATTGCAGGAGGAAGTATGGAGCTGTGGGGACGTTTATGAGCGTGTACTATAAGTCCAAGAAAGGGAGGAAGACCGAGAAAGAAGTGCAGGAAGCTGAGCAAGCCCATTTGGAGACTGCTTACGCCGAAGTCGATCAGCCACTGGATTGATTTTCCGTGTCGGGTTTGAAATTTTCTAGTAGGGTTTCTTGCTTGTGTTCTTGCTTTCTTTCTCTCTTCTTCTTCTTCTTTGTCTCTTTCTCTTCTGGTTTGTCTGTGATTTCTTATGTTTTCCCCTTGTTAATTGTTATAGTTGCACGATTTTGGGTGGCTAAACTTGTTAAATAAATCAGACTAGATGGAATGGTTTTTGGCTTGTGTGTGTGTCTTATTACACACATCTTTTTTTGGGTGGCTATCTTTATATTTAAAATAATTAGGCATTTATGTTCTTGTACGTGTTTTGTTTTAAGTCAATTTTTGATTGGATTTTTTCCATGGACCTCGAGAACGCCCAACCTAGCTTGAAATCATATTTGGGCGAAATATTCATATTTCAAACTCAAACTTTGAGCCCTCAACCTAATTCTTGAAAACTAGTTCAATTGGTCAACCAAAAAAGTCTTTTGTCTACTCGAATTCTCCTTTTGAGCCAAACATGGCCATATATATATGAATTATCAAAACTAAAATTTTATAAATTTAATTTGATTTAAAATAATATGTTTACATAGCTTAAATTTAATTAATAAAACCTATGTATGCTAGTTTTAAATTAAGAAGCTTATTTTAGAAATTCTTATAAAAATACTTATTTTGATTTATGTCATTCATGTTTATGTATTTAAATGTTACAATAATATTTTAGATTATAGATATATTGTGTCAACTATTATTTTATTGATTAAATACAATTCACAATAAAAATTGACTATTTTCTATTGTTTGGTATGTCGGAAGTTAAAAGTTAGCGAAAATATCTTTCAATTCAATGAAAAATTGATTGATTTTGGTGAAAAATGTATTTTATATTTTTTATGGAGGAAAATATTTTTTACTCTTATTATCACATCACCATCACCAACACTATCATTTTATCATTAACATTATTATTCTACGAACACTACTAATATAAGGTTTGGAGGATTTGAGGCCTGGGGAATTAGAGGTGGGGGGATCGGAGGTCAAGAGTTAGGGTCCAGGGACTTGAAGGCTTAGGATCTGGGATTTTGAGTTGGGTTGGGAGTTGGGGGTCTTGGGCTCCAAGGTCAGGGGTGCGGGGATTCGAGGACTAGGGCTCGGGTGTCGGGGCCCGAGCTTTGAGGTTTCGGGTTGAAGTTGAGATTTGGGGGTCGAGGGTCGGGTAGGGGTGTAAAAAAGGTCCGGTACTGTGCGGGCCCAGCACTATCCGCCTCAAGCCCGAGCTCGACCCTAGATCGTAACTCCTATTTTGGGCCTATGCCGGACTAGCCCGAGGCTCGAAGCTCGATGCTTGCCCGTTGTCCTGCCTGTTTTGGCTCGAAAATTCCCAACAAATATGTTGGCCAAAGGCCTGGCCCGCGCCCAAGCCCAGTGGCTAGAAAATTTGAATCTGACGGCCACGATTAAAATTTTTAAAAATGACGGACCAAGATTGGGTGACCGTTAGGCCCGGCCCGACCCGAGCCCGAGCTCACCCCTTCCAACGGTCGTTTTTTGAAACCAACGGCCAAGATCATCTTGATTTGAAACAAAGGGCCATAATTAAGTAGCTGTTGGGGTCGGCCGAGCCTAGCCTAATAGCTAGTTTTTTTTTTAGTTCAGAAAAAATTCTATAAATAGGGGCACTCCCCATTTGGAAAAGAATATTTAAAAAATTCTATACTTTCTACTCTCTAATTAATTAGTGATATTCAAATTCGGTAATATTCGGTTATTCGATGAAAAGAGCAACTGTTGGCAAATCAAGAAGTAAAAATCAATAATCAAGATCAAGATCAAAAGTTCTTATTGATTGAGATCAAGATTAAAAATCAAAATTTCTTAATTCGATTTGCTTTATTTTCTGCAATTTATTTTACAATATTTAATTTATTTCGGTATATTTTTCTTAATTTTAATTTACTTTTAAAAAAAGTGTAATTGTAATTATTTAAAAATTATTAACTTTTTACATTTTTCGTAACTTAATTTTAATTTTATTTCGATCTTAAAAATTATAATTTTTTATTTTATTTATGGATTTACATATATTTTTCATTGATGAAGAAGAAGATATTTTTATATTTTCACTAAGTGGTTCTAATCCCACTCCTCCTAATCCTGCTCCTAATCTACACACTGGTTCATCATCATCATCTGCTGCTGTATCTGCATCTACATTTGTAGCTACATATAATAAAAGAGTTTTAAATGTGTAAAAAAAATTTGAAAAAAATTACAATGACAACATAACTGTTAAAGACAAATGTAAAATCTGTAATAAATTTCTTTCAGGTAACACATTAGGTGGCACTAGCCACTTACGTTGACAATCGGATATTCACCTAAAAAATGCATATTTTAATCTTAACACACAAATACAAATAGGTAGAAGTCCAACTGACAATATTGTTAATTTTTTTATGATCTTACACACGCACAAAATTACGTTGTCGATTATGTAATAGAACATAAATAACTATTTTCGATGAGTGAACAATCGGTATTTGAATATATGGTACAAGGGGCATTTTTGTCTCAATTTTAACATTTTTTTAGAAATATTACTAGAAACAAAGTTTTTTAAATATTTGAATAAATTAAAACTGAGTTGGAAGATTTATTTAAAAATCTAAAAGTAAATTTGTTTAACTTCTGATTTATAAACTGCTAGAAATGTTATAGAATATCAATGTATTATAACACATTTTATAAATAATTATTGAAATTTATGTAAAAGAATTTTTTTATTTGAACCTATAAATTTTTCCTATATCAGTCATGCTTAAAGTATTTGTATTAGACAAGGAATATGTTCATAGGGTATTGTATCAATAGATAATATTTCTTATAATAATGAATGTGTTAATTGTCTCAAACGTAATTTACAGTTTCTATTATCTAGTTCTTTATTTCATATTTGTTGTTCCGCACACATTTTAAATTTAATTGTTAAAGAATTGCTTAAATATCATAATGAATCTATTGAGCGAGATAAGCTAGCAGTAAAATGCATAAATAGTTCCGCAAAAAAAGTCTGTTTTTATTTTTTTTTAAATGTCATGAAAAAAATATAAAATTTATAAAATTACAACATGATATAGAAACTATGTGGAACGCGACATATAATATGTTACTAGTAGCAATAAAAAAAAGTAAATGATTTATTTTTTAAAATAAATATTGTAACTCATACAAAAAAAATTATAAAGTTTTTGATTAATCACCAAAATTATTTTTTTATATTTACACTCCTACTACTCCATTTATTTTACTGCAATTAAAAAAATAATAACAATATTTGATTAGTTTTTAATCAATGAAAATTATTTTCGCATAATATTTAATATGAAAGATAAATTTAAAAAATATTATAATGAAATAATACATATTTTTGGAATAAATTTAATACTAGATCTTAGGAGCAAAAATATTGTAAATTTAAAAAAAAATTATGGTAATGTAAATCAACTTGAACTAATAAATAAAATACTTAAAAATTATATGATTAATATAAAATTAATATAATACCTCAATCAAGACAACCCTCGGTAACGACTTCATCTCGAATTCGTATGGATGACTATTCTGTAATTAAAAGTAAGAAACTTTCTGAGATTCATGGGAGTTCTATAAAAGAACTCTAACGTTATTTTGATGCGATAGAAAATATAAATAAAAATAATTATGATATTTTAGAGTATTGGAGACAACACGAGGTGTCGTAGCCAGTATTGTCCGCGATACCTCATGATATACTTGTAGTTTCTATCTCTACAGTTACTTCAGAGACAACTTTTAATGCAGGTGGACGGGTCCTGAACGAATACAGATCCAGACTAACACCATAGATGATGTAAATTTTGATGATTACACGCGATACAATTTACACAGTAAAAAAGTCACAAGAAATGGACGATAAGGAAAAATTAGAAACAGACTTGAAAACTATAACCGATGGAATGCCTGAAGACTTATTAGGCTCAAACTAATTTTTAATTTTATATTTTGAATCTGTAAATTTAATTTTTTTTACATTTGTGATTTTATATTTTATTTGTAATTTTATATGTAAGTTTATTTACGTAAAGAATAATACAAATTATTATTAGGCTTATATATGCTAATTTTGTTGGGATGTACTTGGCATATAGTCATGTAATTTCTCTCTTTCTTTTAAGTGTAAAATATAATGTTTATGTAATTATTCAAATTTGATTTTTTATTAATAAAATTTATATTAAATTTTATTATTTCAATTATTCAAACTTATTGCATTTAATAATAAAATTATAATAAACTAATAAATTTATAATAAATTAATAATATAAAGTTATAAACTATAAACTTATAAATTGTAAACTTAAAAACTAATAAACATATAATAAATAATAAACTAATAAATTAATAATAAATTATAAATTTATAAACTAATATAAACTATGAAATATGAACTAATAAACTTATAAATTATAAAATATAAACTCATAATAATAAGTAAATAATAAACTAATAACTAATAATAAATTATAAATTTGTAACTTTTAAACTAATATTAATATTTTAACTACTACTAATAAAATAGTAAACTAATATTATATTATAAATTTATAAACTAAATAACAATTAAACTAATAAAATTATAAAATTATATAACAACTAAACAAACAAAAAATAAGAAAAAAAAAATAGAGCAGCTCGTTTGGCCCACCCATGGCCCGGGCCCAAGGCCTGAGCTCAAACCCCAAGCCTGAGCCCTATATCCCCTGAGCTTGGACCGACCTCTCGCCAAAAAAGGTTTGTTCGGCTTGGCTTGAAATTTTGGTACGAGCCTGCCAAGCCAGGACTTGATCGAGCCCAAATACACTTCTGGGTCATGCGTCTTGTTGTCATTATCCCTACCACCACTATTGACACTAATTCTAACACTACCATATCTATTAGTACCATTATTTTTAAAAATTACAACTAAACAGATAAAAAATATTTTCAAAAATTTTTTTCAGTAAAAAAATTTTTCGTCGAAATAAAAGGGTCATTAGCATAGAAATATAGGCATAATGGGCAAACGGCTAATTCTAGAATTATAAATAATAAAATGGAGGCGAAATAAAAGGCACACATCAATATATAAACTCAAGCTCGTTTATTTTACTTATCTTGCGTTGCATATATTTTATTTCAGGCAATTTTCTTTTCAAGTTCAACACTATATTTTCTTATATCCCAAACGGTTTCTAAATGAATTTCAATTATATTTCAATACAATTTTCAATTTATTCTAATTCATTTACATTTTTTTAATCATAGAAGGAATCTATACTATTCTAATCAAAGGAAAAGAAAATGTGAATCATCTCTAACTATCCATCATGAGACTTGAACCCATAACCTCCACAATAAGAAGTTGAGGTGATGCCATTAAAGTAGTTCTTTTTTTTTCCCCAAGCATTTAGGAATTTTAGAAGTTTTCTTTTATTAAAATGATTTTGGAACCACGTAACTCTGTTCTTCGAGTTATGCACAATCGACATGATTCAAATTTAGATTTAACACATTATTTATAAGAACTAGCGATATTAAGATGATTTTAGAACCGCGTAACTCTGTTCTTCGATTTACACACAATCGGCATGATTCAAATTTAGGTTTGACACATTATTTATAAGAACTAGTGATTAGTGCAAATAGAAAGAAAAAGTGGATAGTTACAATACAAATCGAGAGAGAGTAAGCACTTACATGTTGTTTTTTAGAAAGAGAAAGTTGATAGTTACAAGCTAATTTTTAAAAAGGCGGGTAGTTTTTTTTAGAGAGGTGGAATATTATTAAGAATTTTGGCTCAAATCCAATTTGAGTTGGTATAGACTTCTAATCTATCATTGTTACTGAATTTGAAGAGTTCTGAAGAATGTAAATTTGCAGTTGTTTAATTAGTTTTGAACTCGACTAGCACAACTTTGATTAGATTATATGTCTTTTTCTCTCCTATAAATATGAATTTAGTTTTAGATTATTTTGTGTGCAAGTTGTTTGAGAGAGAGAATTTATGAGAGTCGAGTGATTTGTAATATTTTCACCATATATTGAATTTTGTCACCCGTTGACGTAAGTAAATTGTCGAACCACATAAAATTTGTCTCTTTGTGTTGGTTTATAATTAATTATTCTGGGCGTTTTTTGTACAACAAGTGATATCAAAGCTTGAGAGCTTCAAATGGTAATTTGTTTATGTTTTGTTTGTTGGATTCAGATTGATTATTTATATTTATGATTTATATTCGAAGGATTGTTTATTTGAATCTTCTGAATAAGTCAAAGGTTTGAAACTTTGTAGCAGATATAGTCTGTTTTATTCGTCTGAATGAATCTATTTTGTTCATTATGAGAAATTTGATATTCATGTGAAATTTGTTCTCAGATGAAGTTTGTCAATAGATGAATTTTGTATCGGTTATCCAAATGCATTTGTTGGTGGAGGATATGCTAACAGTTTGGATGACAAGATGTGTCATTTGGATCAAGTTTTAATGCGGTTTGAACTTGACAAAATTTGATAATTTGAGTAGCCGCTCCACACGTTTCACATTTGATCTGGATGTGATTTTTGCATCTGCTCGTATTTTGATGAATTTTGGAATTTGGCACCTTTGGGTGCATTTGGTGTCTCAAGATGCATTTGGTGGTAGTTTTGATATGTTGATTTGTTTGGGATATAGATTTTCGCTAAGATGGAGATTGTTGAAAATTTTTGTTCAAATCCAATTTGAGTTGGTATTGGCTTCTAGTCTATCATGGTTACTGAATTTGAAGAGTTCTGAAAAATACAGATTTGCAGTTGTTTACTTAGTTTTAAACTTGACTAGCACAAGTTTAATTAAATTATCTCTCTTTTTCTCTCCTATAAATATGAATTTAGTTTCAGATTATTTTGTGTGCAAGTTGTTTGAGAGAAAAAATTTGTGATAGTGGAGTGATTTGTAATCTCTTCACCATATATTGAATTTTACCACCCGTGAACGTAAACAAATTGCCGAACCACATAAAATTTGTCTCTTTGTGTTTGCTTATGATTATTCTGAACGTTTTTTGCACAACAAACGTAAATAGTTACAAACTAATTTTAAAAAAGAGAGATAGTGGTAGTTCCTTTTTAGGGTCATTTTAAGCAAAACTAAAGGTTCATACAGTTTTAATTTTGGAAAACATCAAATGGGTGTCATCTTTTTATAAAATAGTTTAAATTGAATACGTATTCTCCTAGCATGCTCATACTATATCATCACGTCCTCATCGTTATTTTAATTTTTTGATTTGTTTTCGAGTTACGCACGATCGGCACGATGGTGATTGTTATTGATTTTTTATACCAATTTTGAACTTTTTTATATTGAAAGTGATGTTAAAGTGTTTGAGACAATTGCTTTTGCTTTTAGGTTAAAAAATAATTGTATTTTAATTGTTTTTATTATTTCTATTTTTTTTACGGGGGCAACGCAGGTAGGAGGGTTGTGGGGTCAATTGACCCCATGAATCTTTTTAAAAAAATTATTATTATAGTACTTTTTTAGCTAGTGTATAATTAATCTCATTAAAATAATATAATTGATCCCATAATAATATAAAACACTGTATTAAGTTATTTTTTTACAATCACAAATATGTAATTTTGAGTGCTTAATAACCGTTTTGTTGAGTTAAATACCAAGTTATTTGTGTAGTTTGATTCAATAATTGTTTGGTCGCACATATTAAAAATGGTATTTTTGATACTATTAGCGACTAAACTATTATGTATCAATTTTAAAACATAAATTCTCATCGAATATAATTGTAAAAGTTCATATATTTATATTTTTTGTCAAAATAACAATATGATTATTTCAAAAATATATTCCACTTATTAATTAATACGTATAATTTAATTTGTAGTACGCTAGTAATATATAATTAATTACTAATTAGTATAAAAGTTATTATTTTATAAAATAAATAAAATTTAAATTTTTGAATGATCCTATTAATAAAAAATTCTAGAGTCACCACTGATTTTTTAGTATTTTATATAAGTTCAGCTACAATAATGGGGGCGCAATGTTTTTAAAAGATTTTAAGAGATATTACGTTTTTTTAATTTTTTGAAAAGTGAATAATTATAATATTAATAAATAAAGAAACTCGAAACTTAAGTGCGGTTGGCCCGGGCCACCCCTGATCCGTCTTTGGTGCTTGTGTCATTTTAAAGTAATAGCCCAAAGTAAAAAAATGGATTTAACTGGTAAGCTGGCTGTCCTATTACTCTAGCCAGGGTAATTATTTAGTAAATAGACAATACTATCCTCAATTCAAGATTTCTTAATTTTTGTTTTTTTTAAATATTTTTTTGGTTATTTTTTAATTTTCCAATTTGTATGTATTGAAAAAAATAATTAAAATAATCTGCAGTAGAATAAATATTTTTCTCTCTTTTTATGCCTGATTAGATGAGATTAACAATAGCAAAATAAATAAGAATCAAATAAATTGCAAAACACTAGTTTTACGTGGAAAAACTCTTAATGAAAAAAAATTATGGGATCAAAATTCGATTCTAAATCTTCACTATATCAAAATAATAAGTTTATAGAATTTACTCTCTAGATATACCCAAAAGATAACATCAAAAATATTATTATCTGGATAATAAAAATATTGAATATTCTTTACCATAAGATAAATTCTAAACAAATAAATAAAAGTAAATTTAAATCTCACCCGTTAACAATCAGTAACTTTGGATAACGGACTAAGTACCAAGAGAATGCGTACCAAGAGAATGCTTATAAAATTTCACGACGATTGCTTTGATTATAGGTTATTCTTTCGTCCCTAATTGCAATCCACGTCTAAGTTTGTATTTGGATTAGTATTTTTTTTTGTTTTTAGTAAGTTTTTTTTAGTATTAGTTCAAATGAGTATACTTTTTAGATTCCCTCCGTTATGAGAAAATAAAAAAATAGATTTTTTTATCAAATTCTAAAAAAAATTAATATAAAACAAAAAAAAGTCAATTTAAATATGCTTTTTGTTTTTATTTTTTAACTTTTTCGTCTTTAGTAAACTTTTTTTAAATTTAGCCCTACCAAGCATACTTTTTAGAATACTCTAAACATACTTTTTAGAATATCAAAAAATTCAGAAAAAAAAAACTCCAAAAAAAGCCATTAAGGTTTTTAGTCTAAACATAGACTTAGGATTTCTGTGGGGAGTTTTCAATTGCCCCACCGAATGGCCTTTAGTGGCTTTATATGGCTAGCCAACTTATTAAAGGCTATTTCCAATTTAATTAGAATTCAACATAAAAGAATTGGAATCTTTTATTGTCTCTTTTAATTTTAATTTTAATTTTAATTTTAATTTTAAATTATTTTATTTTATTTTAAAATTGTGCCACCTCAAATAGGGCGGATACCGATAGTTTGACGATAGAATTTTGAAAAGAAAATTTTGTTGATCAGATAGTAAAAAAATTTACTAAAGATAAAAATAAACAAAGTTTTGAAAAATAAATAAATTAAATAATTTGAAATAATGTAATTTTTTAATCTTTATGAATGTATGAAATGTAAGTAGTTTTTTTTTTGTTTTTTTTTAATTTCTTGGTTAACATGCCTATATGATTCACTCTTTTTGCTTTTAATCTTGTTTTGTATGCCAATATTTTGTTTTTTGAATTTTGAGAAGAGTGTGACTTTTTTTTTGTTGTTGAGAGCATTATAATCAGTTTTGTACAATAATTTTTAAGTTTGTTTTGGATAGAAATTTACACTAAAAAATCTCACTTGAAAGCGAGTTATTTTATTAAGTAAAAAAAATGTTACAATAAATAGAAAAGCCAAACAGACCCTACATAATATTTTTTTTAAAGAAATCATTTTTTTGGCTTTTCTGTTTTGACAAATACCTATTTAATCTTCTTGTTATTTTCTTACTCCAACTAAAAAAAGTAAATTTATTCCGTTTGATAACGTTTTATATTTTCTATTTTTTATTTTTATTTTTAAATTTTTTATAAACTGTAAACAAAAATATATTTAATAATTATTTTTATTTTCAAAGAATTATAAACAGTTTTCAATATTTACAAAATTCTTGTAAACAGAAAAAATGTGTTTTAACTTGTTTTATAAATAAATTATTATTTTATTTTTTTCACCACCTTCGACCACTACATCTAGCTACGTATTATAATATTGCCTTCGACTATAACATTCGGTCAGTCCTTCGGCCACTCTCTTCGATTACCACATACGGCAATCGCTTTCGACCACCATTTTCGCCCATATCGCTATCTCTTACTATCACTCTCGGTTAACACCTCCAGTTACTATATTCGATCACCATCATCCGACCACCCGCTTCAACCACGGCATCTAGCCACGCTTTCCCACGACCACGTACAACAACTGCCTCCGACCAATATTTCCAACTACAATTACTACATCTTACTATCACCAGTTAATACCTCTGACCACCACCTCCAACGATTACATTTATTCGCAAACTTCAATTATCACTTTGCAAATATTTATGTACCAAATATTTTTTTATTTTTTATAAAAAAAATAAAAACATATTTTTTATTTATTACAATAAAAAAATAAAAACATTATCAAACGCGGTTAATTTGTCTTTTTCAAATTTTCAACCCCCACAAATCCATCATTATAAGAATTTAATTTTATAATGGCTTGATCTTTTATTTCTCCGGTCTCCCAACCAAATTAGGAAGGACATTCAACACAAATTGACCGGAGTAGTAATACGCACACCACCTAAATCAATGATTAAATAAAAAAATTTAACTACAAACTTTAAGTTATCATAATTCTCATTCTATAAGTCCATTTTTCATAAAAATTAATTATTTTGAATTCCTCTTTTTTGGGTATTATTTTGAATTCCTCTTTCGAGATTTATCAAATAAGCTAGATTTATGATGGATATCAAAATTGTTATAAAAAAAAAACAGAATAAATTTATCTGTTAGTAAAATTTCACTATACATAAATTTCACTGTTGGTCAAAAATCTACGCTATGTAAAATTTCAACGATAAATAGATTTTACTATTCATTTTGTTTTCAAATACCAAAATCTTTTGAAAAAAAGACAGGACAAATTTCAGTGTTAGTGAAATTTCACTGTCCATTAAATTTCACCGTCAATGTAATTACAACTAATTTTTTAGAATTAATGACCAATATATGAATTTCTTTCAAAACTAGTACAACTAATATGTCAAGAAATTGCATGAGAATTTTACAAAGAGTAATGCAAAATAATCAAAATTTTATTGTCAGTATGAAATTTTAGTGTTGCTATAATTTCACTCCAAGTAAAAAAATAACAATTAAAATATTAATTTCTCTCGAAATCAATGCAACCAATACGTATACCTCAACTGTAATACCTTATATTTTCGGTTAGTACTATAGAAATAGATGCAATAATCTCATTTATAACTCGTAAACCCTATAACACAAAAAAATGTAGAGGAAATATGTTTTTTTGGAACCTAACAGGTCACGGCCCAAATTAAATAGGGTCTCAAAAATTAAAAGAAAGGCGTAAACTAAATAGTGGTCCGAGCTAAAGAAAGATCCTAAAATTAAAAAAGGCATAAACTCAAGAAAATGCCCGAATAAAAAAAAAAGCTCAAATTAAATTAAGACCCATCTCCATATGACCCATAATCATATGAAGAGCAAAATTTCATAAGGCCCAAATTTCTATAGGCCAGGTCTAATAAAGGCCTAAGTTTCCATTAGACCCAAAAACCAAATAAGGCCCAAATTTCAAAAAAATTCCGAGTTTCAATAAAAAATTCCAAGACCATTAAAGGCCCAAAACCAAATGAAGGCCCAAAAATATATTTCTCAAGGCCGAAACCTAATTCTTTCAACAAGCCCAAATGGACAAAACTAAACTAAAAACTTTTTAGCCCAATTGCAAAACCCCTAAATTAATTATTAATTAATTAGTTATAAAAAAATAAAATGCAAAATGTGGCCGGCCAATGGAGGCCACCCCATTGATGGGAAATGACTAAGGCACTCATTTCATTACAAAAACTACTTCATGACTCTTCCATTAGTATTTCCCCCTTATCCTAGTGTTCTAAATCCCAAAACCATCATTCCTCCTCACACACTTGAGTTGTATGAGTTGCATTTGTTTTTTACATTGGCCCGTTCGGATAAATAACTTACTGGCTTATTTATTTGGTTTATAAGCAGTTAAATAAGTAATTTCGTTTGATTTACTAAATAAGTAAGAATTAAGCCAATAAACAAATAAGCAAAAATAAATAAGAGTTTAGTCAAACAAAATAACTTATTTAAGCAGATAAGCAAAAATAAGTCAAATAAGCCAAAAATAAACAAATAAACAAAAATAAATTAAATAAGCAAATAAGCTAATTGGTAGCCAAACAAAGTAACTTGTTCATATTTTTGCTTATTTACCAATAAATAAATAAGCAAATAAGCATGTTACCCAAACAGGGTCATTCTTAAATCGGCTGAGAGAGGCCTCTACTAATCCCATCAAAGTCGTGAATTAGTAATACCCATGTGACGCCCCGAATCTCGAGAGCATTTAGAGCGACAATTAGCTAATAAGGCTGCGAAAATTAAATAACGATAATACCTATACATGCCAAAAAGCAAATATTGT